>CM060613.1:27933248-27938248 GCA_030578255.1 Tiaroga cobitis
CAACTTATTCTACAAACCCGAATCCGAACACCTAACCCTAACCTAACAGTCTACTAACAGTCTCGCTACAGTCTACTAATACTCTGAGAGTTAGTTGAATGTCTAAAGTGGACCATTGGAAATAACCTTTGAAGTGTAACCTTATTTTTGCTTTCACTTGTTTAATGTAAATGGTTGTACAGTGTAATTTTTTTGGTAACTCTTTATTTCGATGGTCCACTTTAACCATTCTACTGATTATAAGTAACTTTGCAACTACATGTCAACTAGCAATCATTAGAATATGGGTAAAATAGGCCTTGTCCACAATAATATGCTTTCATTTGAAAACCTAATTTTCTCTCCGTTTTGGTCTTCTGTTCACACTGAGATGGCGTTTTTGTCAATGAAGACGGAGCTTTTTGAAAAACGCTCCCTCAAATGGATCAATCTGAAAACGCCGTTTTCGCGTTGTAGTGTGGACTGTGAAAACGGAGGCTTTTGAAACTGATAATGCATGTTTAGCCATGTGATGCATATTGTACCCATAATATCTGGTTATACCAGTATTGTTGTGCCTGCTATTTAGTCTCATAGTGTTGCTAAAGATAAATGTTCCTTTGTAGAATCTTCATATTACAGTCCTGTTAATATGACAGAACGTTGAGTGTGTGTGTTAGAAATCAGGAATGGTGATAGAACATTGTGCTTGGTACGTTTTTCATTTCAAACCAAACTTGGGTCTCCAGCCGACAAACTTTAAATGCTGTCTGGCTAGAGCTCTTCTCATAATGTTACTCATTAGGTCAGTAGGTGGAGAGAAGATGGTCTTATGTGGCTGTTTGAACACATTCGACCACATGATCGTTTACACTACGAAAGCAATCCGATCTAATTTGTTTTCAACTACCTCTGGGAGTGATAGAAAGTGGACTAGCTCAAAACGTTTTAGACCCGTTTACACCTGTATTTAGCGTCGTTCACTTGTGATGGACATCAAAACATCTTAATACCAGGTATAAACAGAGCCTGAGCAATATGACTGTAATTGAAGCCCAATTGTTTAATTTTGCACGAGTGGCGCGCCACGTTCACCAGCGTGCTCCAAAAGTGTGATAAGATTTGCGCGAGCCGTTCCTAACGCGATGCTGATTATAAAATATGCGGCCCATTTGATTTCTATTGAGAATGTACCACTTTAAAACGCTATGGAGAAAGTCAAACTTGATCTAAAACAGCCACATAAACTAAATTGGCCGACCTCATGACCACCTTTACAAGAATTGATCACATTCCATTGTGTTTATGGAATTTTTTTACTAACTTGTAGAATGTACAATATCTGTTAAGGGAATAGATTTTTCACTAAAGAAAGATTTATGTTACAACTGTGGCATATTGTAGCTATAGTTTCTAACTGTCTAGGAGGCCATCTTTTATAAATGCTATAGTTAAAAAAGAAAGAAAATTTTAACATTGGCCTTTGGTGATGAGGAGCCATCAATGGTCTTACTTGTAATTATATTCTTATTGTAACAAATGCTACAGTTAAACATTACAAGAACTATGTTACTTTTTCATGAGGCCAAGAAAGAGCTTTAAATTATGAACCTTTCTGAATTATTTACTTGATTGATTTTCCCCATGTGTAAAATGTTTTTTTGCTAATAATAACAGATATTAGGAAAAACCTGCTTTCAGATATATCAAGAGATGACAGGAAATTAACATTTTCAGTATAAGAAAATCTTAAGATACTTAAGGCTAACTATAGGCTACTTTACTACAGTTATGTCATAAACCAATTTGGCATGCTTGGAGCATTTTGCAGGACCATCAAAATGAAACGTAACTGATTTTTAAGTACAAATATTCAGCGCCTCAGGACAGCATGCATAATAATTATTTTTAAAAATAATCTTTTGAGGGAAAAAAAACATTTAAGTGATTTTTAAAATGTTTATTTGCACTGAAAACTAAAAGTAAATATCTGCATTTACACGTGCAGATCAGCTTCCCTCTTGCCTCCTTTTTTAATTTCCTCTACAGGAAGGTAGGCCATGATGGCTTGTGTTATTTTTACCATTAAAATAAACAGAATGAATAACAACCACAAACCTCAAACCACTGTAATCTCTCACAAAACCCCTCCTGTCATCACCAATTTCTGGCAAAGACTGATTCAGGTGCCAGCCTGTGTTGTAATGTCATGTGATGAATGTTAGACGTCAAGAAAGTCTGTGAGTGAAGAAAAAGTGCATTCTGAGCACCGCGGGTTGGAGGTCTTCAGTAAACCATTTTGACCCTCGGTGGCTGCGCTGCGCGGTGTGTTTATATAGGTTTCGCCAAAGAGAGTTTGGAGCTAATTTATGTAGCATTCGAATACAAAGTGTACTCAGCGCTACAGGACTAGAGGGCTAGTCGTTGTGTATCAGTTTGATGAGTGTGTGTTTATACATGCTGCACATGTGCTGGTGAGGATTTCTGAACTGGTACAAGAGAGCAGCAGCTCCATGTCTTTCGAAATAAGAATCATAACATTTTATAATCAGGTTACTTAAAATGTGTTGGGGTCAAAATTGTCGGTCAGAGCCATAATGTTTCTACAAATTGTGACAAAGGTTTTGAAAGAAGTTGCCAACTTGGTTAATATGTTCAGCCTTTTAGAGTTATGTTTCAGGTTTAAAAAAAATTAAGCTCTATGAACAACATCTGTGACACACTTATAATGGCAGGGAATGGGGCCAATTTTTGGAGAGCAGAAATGTGTAGCATATAATTTTATAAAAGCACCACCATTAATTATCCGGTTAAAACGTGTGTATTATTTGAGCTGTAAAACTGTTCTTGTAATTTGTATGGTTGTTTTGAGGGGGTTTAGGTGAGTTAGTACTTTTAAAACGTATAGTATAACGTATAATATATATAGTGTATATATATATATATATATATATATATGTCTACACGGTGCGATTTGCCGGGGGGGGGGGGATGCGTGGGATTTCCCCCTTTCTGGTCAATGTATCCCTGCCTCTGCTTAATTATTTTTATCCCCCCCTCAAAGTGAACAGTGCTACTACACTAGTGGCAAGACGGATCACAAAACTTATCACGGATCCGTGGTTTGATTAAAGTCAATTTTATTTTAAAATGCGCTACTTTGGCTGGCTCTGATATAGCTGCAGCAGCCTCTCTGTAATCACCACTCTGCAGACTTGCTCAATGCCCCGCACACGGCGCTATCTGATTGGTTACACCTCACGAGTAACAGCCTGTCAACACTTGCGAGACGGTTGCAGGTCCGCTGGGCAGTGGAGCTGTGTGTCGAAAGGAAGGCAGCATATTCAGAATAAACATCACAATCTGATTATCTGTTTCTATGATGACAAGCAGAGTTAGTGTCCCAGTCACACCACTGAGAATGGCCGAAGTTACACATACATTGTTTCACTCAATTGAGGCTAAAGCGAAGGTTTTTTGATTACTCGCTCATTCTTGAGTGTCTGGCGTGAGTGATTTCAATGTTAAGTCAATGTAAAGGCGCGTTTACGCATGTCTAGAGGTCCTGCGGCGCGAATGAGGCGAATTGACTAACACAGATAATGCATCTGTCTTTTCTATCATTTCACTATAGCTCAGCATCACGATGTAACGTTAACGTTATTAATTTAACAGCACCAGTAAAACTGTTTCTACTGTGATGGTTTGAATTTGCAAACAAACCGTGGTTCAGCAGAGGCCAATATATAGAAGTAGCCTAGCCTATTAAACTAATTAAAGCGCTGTAATGTGAACTGTCAGTGCAAACAAGAAAATCTGAAATGGACCACCCACTGTCAGCTCTAGCCTTCTGAGACAATAGATGACATTGCGGCTAATTTATCTGATCCTGTCCATTAGCTTTGATCATTAGCTGATCCTGTCCAAAACTCTAGCTAGCTAGCTGGGAACAATGATAAGGGTCCAGAGCAGCATATCATCACATAGAAAATATTACGTTAAGCTACTTCATGAGTTAATAAGAAAAAAGATTTTACAATTCCTGCAAATGCAATGATGAAGTTCATGTTCTCATGATTTATTTTTATGAATAATTTTTTTTCAAAACATCCCCCCCTCTGTTTTTTTTTTCACAAATCGCACCCTATAAATATACACTCACCTAAAGGATTATTAGGAACACCTGTTCAATTTCTCATTAATGTAATTATCTAATCAACCAATCACATGGCAGTTGCTTCAATGCATTTAGGGGTGTGGTCCTGGTCAAGACAATCTCCTGAACTCCAAACTGAATGTCAGAATGGGAAAGAAAGGTGATTTAAGCAATTTTGAGCGTGGCATGGTTGTTGGTGCCAGACGGGCCGTTCTGAGTATTTCACAATCTGCTCAGTTACTGGGATTTTCACGCGCAACCATTTCTAGGGTTTACAAAGAATGGTGTGAAAAGGGAAAAACATCCAGTATGCGGCAGTCCTGTGGGTGAAAATGCCTTGTTGATGCTAGAGGTCAGAGGAGAATGGGCCGACTGATTCAAGCTGATAGAAGAGCAACTTTGACTGAAATAACCACTCGTTACAACCGAGGTATGCAGCAAAGCATTTGTGAAGCCACAACACGCACAACCTTGAGGCGGATGGGCTACAACAGCAGAAGACCCCACCGGGGACCACTCATCTCCACTACAAATAGGAAAAAGAGGCTACAATTTGCAAGAGCTCACCAAAATTAGACAGTTGAAGACTGGAAAAATGTTGCCTGGTCTGATGAGTCTCGATTTCTGTTGAGACATTCAGATGGTAGAGTCAGAATTTGGTGTAAACAGAATGAGAACATGGATCTATCATGCCTTGTTACCACTGTGCAGGCTGGTGGTGGTGGTGTAATGGTGTGAGGGATGTTTTCTTGGCACACTTTAGGCCCCTTAGTGCCAATTGCACATCGTTTAAATGCCACGGCCTACCTGAGCATTGTTTCTGACCATATCCATCCCTTTATGGCCACCATGTATCCATCCTCTG
>CM060613.1:28635748-28745748 GCA_030578255.1 Tiaroga cobitis
GAGGGAGAAAGAAATGATGCCTGTGTTTTGAGGAGGGAATGTGTTCACACAGCTGTTGCACGTCCAACGGTTCTGACAAGAGAAGGGAAAGTGGAGAGCGTGTTGTTGTGTCCTGACTCTGATTCTGCAGCACAAACACACTCTATACAGATATACATATATGCATTAGGCTCCAATATCAAATTTGAACTGAAAAGTCTGTACAAAGAGTTTCAAGATCAATGTCACAAACTGACTTTGTGGTCTAGAAATAATGCAGGACCTGAAATATTTTGTTTAAATCCCTTTCTTTACTTCCAAGTTTAAATGTGATTTTGAATACCAGTGTTGAGTTGTATGAACGTAGCCGCTAATTCAAGACTATGGCTTGTTCAAGAACTAGTCTGACCAACGATTATAGTTAGGGCTCAGTTCTACTTTTCAGATTCAAACTACACCAAACTACCTTTTTATGTAACTAACTTAAAGTAATGACTAATCTTGAAGAAAAACGGTAACACTTTACAATAAAGTTCATTAGTTAACATTAGTTAACTACGTTAATTAACATGTAATTATAAACTAATAATGAACTGCATTTATTCATCTTTGTTAATGTTAATTTCAACATTTACTAATACTTTATTAAAATCTTGTTAGCATTATTAGCACATGTTGCACTGTGGACTAACATGAACAAACAATGAACAGCTGTATTTATATTAACTAACATTAACAAAGATACACAAATACAGTAAGAAATGTATTGCTCATGGTTAGATCATGCTAGTTAATACATTAATGTTGACTAATGAACCTTATTGTAAAGTGTTGCCAGACAAACATTAGATGACTAACTTGTAAGACTAGGAGCAGTTCATGCAACCGGACACAGATGTTTAATGGTCTAAGAATTTTGTCATATGTGTTGTTATGTTTATTTTTTTTTTCATAGAAATGTTTCCTTGGCAACTAGCTGAAATAAAATTGGAGTTGAAAAGTTTTCTTTACAATGAGATTCAATTTGTTAACATTTATTAATTACATTAGTTAAAATGAACTATTGAAAAGAAAATGTATTAATCTTAGTTATTGTTAATGTCAACATTTACTATTATTAAAATCAAAAGTTGTTCATGTTTTTAATGGACCTGAGCAAACATGAACTAAAAATGAACAGTTGTATTTTTTATAAACTAATGTTAACAAAGACGAACCATTACTGTAACAAATGTGTTCATCAGAATTAGTCAATGCATTAAGTAATGTTAACTAATGGGATTATAATGTAAAGTGCTACAGTTTATTTTATTTCAAGCAACACCATTTTTAGTTTTAGTTAACTTTAATAACCCTGATTTCAATTTCAATTTAAGCAATTATCCATTATTTTCCTCATTGCAGCTCTTTGGGCTTCAATAAACACAAGATACAGAAACGTTGCATTTGATTAATTATTTAAACAAGGGACAACATATCATATGTACTAACTCTATTTAGAAAAAAAAAAACACTTTAAAACAAGGTATCATTTGTAAACAATGCATTAGCTAACCTGAAGTAATAATGAACAATTTATTTCTAAAAGAATTTATTAATCTTATTAGAATGCAGGCCTATATGTGACATGAATGAAATACACACACAGATAGTCAGTAGTTGGCGGACACTCCATTTTTTGGGGGTTCATTATGAGTAATTATGAGGGAGAATCTCTCTCAAACGCACACATCCCATCTTATTCACACTACACACCCTCACAGATGAAGAGAGAAGGAGAAAGAAAAGCAAACATATGAGTGAGGGTGAGTGAAAAGAGGCATGGTGGAGAGAGAGAGAGAGAGAGAGAGAGAGAGAGAGAGAAACCTTGGCAAAGCAGGTTTTGAGAGGAATTTAAGAACATGAGTAAGAGAAACAGCTGCAGAAGTCTGACAGGAAGAGAGAGTGTGTGTGTGTGTGTGTTCATTTAAGTGTTGAGTGTGTATTAAGGACCCTCCACAAGAGGATGTTTATTTGTGTGTGGGTGTGTGTGTGTGTGGAGGGGGGTGGAGGGGGATCAGCAAAATCCTTGTCATTTTTTGGTCCCCATCAAGAAAACAGCTTATAAATCATTCTAAGTGATGTTTTTAGAAAATGTAAAAGTGCTGAAAGTTTTGTGTGATGTGATGGGTATGTTTAGGGGTAGAGTAGTGTAAGGGGAGTTTGTACAGTATACAAATCATTATGTCCATGGAAAGTCCCCATAAAACATGACAACAAGCATTCATCACTGTGTAACTCCATGTTGTTCTGCAAGATTTTCACATTTACTGCAAATTTGAGGCATGTTTAGGAGTATCAAGCATCAAGATGTTTTACTCCCATTAATCTCAATGGTTTTTTTAATAAGATGCTCGTTAATGTTTTTCTATAACTTCGTACTTCATTGCTAACAAATATGTAAATGTAATGTTTTAATAAATTCATTTATTTTATAAAATACATTTTTTTATGCAGTGGATATTAAAACAGCCAAAAAAAATGCCTTTTGTGATGTTAAGAAAATGAAACAAACATAAATCATATCAGAACTTGTGCACAATTAATGTAAAAATGACAACCTATGCAATGCCACTGAAACCCAATTAGTGGGTCACCTGAGTCATATTTCAGACAGATTAATGTTTATACTCACTGTATATGTTTAAAAATAGTACACACACACACACACACACACACACACACACACACACATACTGTGTATATATATATATACATACATACATTATATATATATATATATATATATATATATATATATATATATATATATATATATATATATATATATATATATATGTACAGTATATTTATTACTGTAATGAGAATGTTTGGATGAAAGATGTCTTTAATTATCATGAAAACAATTATCTATATATTTTATTTAAGTAAAATAGAATTTATTTTTTGTTGTTTTCTCATAATGTTGGGGTGAAATATGTCCTAAGGTGTATGTTATTGCAGGTTTCGTGATGTTCACATTATTATAGGCTTATAAGGCATAGGCCTATATACAAGAATCTCAATGAAGACATATTACACAGGCATATGAGAGCTTGTGTGTGTGTGTCAGAGAGAGAGAGAGAGAGAGAGGGTTAGCATGTGGTGTAGTTTAGTAGTACTCAGAGGAGAATAAAGCAACATGACCTCTGTGCTGCTCTGCTCAGGTCAAAGTCAGTACTCGACCTCTGAGACCAGCCAATAGCGAACCATTCATCAGGGACAGAACGAGTGACCCCGAGTGAAAGAGAGAGAGAGAGAGAGAGAGAGAGAGAGAGAGAGAGAGAGAGAGAGAGAGAGAGAGAGAGAGAGAGAGAGAGAGAGAGAGAGAGAGACTAAAAAATCATTTGTGTGGCTATTTATGGTTGAAAGTTTCCAAAACAGAACAAACTCTTCTGGATCTGGAAAAGCACCATACCAGAAGTGTGATATACTATGTCAAGAGTTTTTCAAAGAAAAAGTTCAATCGGACATTATTTATTCACCTTCATACTATTACAAACCCATATGACTTACTTTCTTCTGTGGAACTCAAACAGAGAGTGAGTAAAAAGTTTTATTTTGGGGTGAACCATTTCTTTAATCAAATGTGTGGTAGTGTTCAGTCTGAACGCATTGAGCTTAAAAAGGTCAACATGAGTTCTTCAGTCTGTCCTGCAGAGTTTAAATAGCCTGGCCCTTGAAGACAAAGAAAACATCATCAGAGGGCACCACTTCCGTTCAGTCATCCATATAAAGCAAGGAAATATTTAGAGAGCTTGCAGCACCGATAAACATCCTGAAGCAATATGTACCTGGAGAGTAATGAGGAAATGAAGGTATGTGTGGCTTCCAGCTGAAACCTGTGACAGACCCGTGTCTGAAGCCGAGCGTGTGAATTAGAAACACTCTCACCACTTCCTCCGTTAGTTAGCCCCTAATTAGTTCCCTATTTACAAATGACGGAGTATGTTTATTTACCATGGATTCCCCATAGTCAAATCAGCTGATTTCCATTGGTCAGGTTAAACGCAGAGCTCTAATTGGCCGTCCCTCTGATTGGGAATGTGTTCAGAATGAAACACTGCACAGCGTACTTTGCATACTGCATACTAATTTATACAAAAATAGGATGTGAAACCAAATGCCATATATAGTGCAACAGTTGGATTTCATACGTACAAATCCCATTAGTTTCTTCACAGGGGAATTGATTATTACTAGTAACTTATAAACCTTTAAAGACAACCCTTCTGTGAACTACAGGATTGTTAATCAATAGCATATGCTTTTGTCGAAGCCATTAGCCCACATTATTTACAAATATATTTTTTTAAATAATTGAGTTTAATAGCAGAATTCCTGGGGAAAAACTACATGATGCTGTGATTCAGCAGAGAAATTTCCATCAATTCGAGAATTTCAACAAGTAGCAATCATGCCAAAACAACTCTCAGCAACCGCCCACTTCCATGAAGTACTGCGATACTTAAATAATTGATTATGCAGCTATTCCTTTCCTCATTGAATATATGTTCTTTCCCTCATTAAAGAGTGAAGCGACACCTGAGGCTTCCCGTTTCCAGGACACACACATGTCATCACTGGACTGTAGTGAGACTTACACAACACGACACACATCGACATAATGCCAAATGATTTTGTCTCATTATAACAGCAGAAACTATGGTCATACAGATAAGAGCAAGACATTCGATTCAGGATTCCACTTTCCGCCGTCCCGGGTTTCCTTTCCGTGAAGTTTGTGGAGCGCGTCACAAATATGAATCTAAACTCAGCGTATCGGCTGCTAGCAAGCTCTAGCGTGCATCTGAACTCTTGCTTTGGGTTGGTGCGTAGATCGTCTCTTCTTCTGCTGCTCTTCTACGGGTTGTGGCGGTTAGCGAACAGCGTTGCATTACCGTGAGCGCCCCCTACTGGACTGGAGTGCGGATCGCCTGTGACTGTATTCATTGTCTGACTCTGAACGCACTGAACCGTGAAGTCTGTACCGTGACGGTTCGGTACCAATACATGTACCGTTACACCCCTATACTATAGTATGCTATTCTGAACAAACATATTGTAAAAAACTAATTTTGTGGGGGGGGGTTGGGTTAGTAAACTAAACTTACAGACCTTACTGTATGCATTCAATTTATTTGTCCAATTTGTACATTTCAGTTGACACAATTAAAAAAGTTATTTGCAAACTTTTCTTTAGAAGTAACGTAAAACTCAAAAAAGTTTAGTATTGTGTCCTGATTAGGAAATGAGCTACTCCTCCTGGCATTTTTACATATTCTAAAAATGCACAAAATAAAAATAATAAATAGCTGCAGGAAAGCTTCTGAAGAGACGGGGTGGACCCTGACATGATGGGAGGCAGTACTTTAGTCACATGACACATTTTGCCATTGAAAAGTGTCAGCAGATGTTATCAATATATGGAAACCTACAAGATAAAACAGTCCTGCAAGTGTGTATCACAGATTCTCTGGTGCTCGCTGTGAGAAAACAGCCCAGCATGCAACAGAAGGTGTGTCTTTAACTAAAATGGGTCACAACGAAAAACATTTCCGCAAAAGTACATGACGTAATGGTGACCTACAAAAAACCCCCCAGAAAACAGACTTGTTTAACTTGGGGTTCTCAATGAGCTGCATGTTCCCTTCAGACGCCCACTGCGCGCAAACTCACACTGTCAAAGATTTCTGCTTCTTCTCTCCAGTTTATTTATTTTTGCTCCGTGGCCCTGCCAAAACTGGGTGGGGAAATGGGTTCTCCATATATTCCCAATCTGCAATACGGTTATACTGTATGGTGATACAGGAATATGTGACCAATCACAGCCCCTCTTTTCCTGTCTTTATATGAAAATGAGTTAGCTGGACAAAGGTGCGGTTGAACACCCTGAATTATTCTGGTGATTTGCTGATAGTTGTTTTAGCACTGGAAGGGTCAAAATAATATAATTCAGACCAGTGGAGCCCTTTTAGTCAACTCAAGTCATTTGTATGCATGTTGTTTTGAAAAAAAAAAGTGTGTCCCAGAAGTCTCCACATCATCATAGTTACCCAAAACTCTGCAGCACAACGGAGGGAATTCATGAAAAATGAACTGCCCACACTGAAAGCATTGTTTATCTGGTGCAAATGTGCCCATAAAGTCAATGGCTCGAATGAAATATGAACGCAACACGGACCAGAGACATGTAAACAAACCAAAAACGGGACATGCTGTCACAAGATGCGACCCTAAATGAAGGACAGAGTCCTCAATACCTGTTTATTCTCGTCATAGTCGTGATGCTGCCCATCACAGTTCAGGACAGAACCGCGTCTCACAGCGGATCTTCATGTGTGTGACGGAGGGATTCCTGACGCTGTTTTCACTCCTTTACACGTTTGAGAAGCTCTTCACGAGGTCTCAGCGGGTCAAAACACCACCACATGTATCTAAACACACACACAACGAGCACATTTATCCCAGAACACAGCATGCTTTTGGATGTTCGGTAAGTTCCACCGCGAAATGCAATAAAAGCCGACCAAATTGGAGTTTTCCACGCAAAACAAAGACAAAGCTAAATGTGAAATTTATTATAATGGGTTTATGTGATGATGGGTTTATTAAAACTTGTTAGAGGCCTAATATTGATCATGTTTATGATCTATGGCTTTCGAATATAATGCCTAATGGCTAAACGTTACATTGTAATCAATTTAATAAAGAGGTACTGATATTATTATCATTATATCAGTGATGCTGGCTTAGGAAATACTAACATGCTATTAAAAAAGTTTTTATTTTTGCCTCAATATAAAAAAAAAAAAAATTGGGGTCAGTAAGATTTTTCCATGCTGGCATTTATACAGCAATTTTTTTTATGAAGTTGTAAATAAAAGAAATATCACTAGTATTCACAAAAAAAATACGATGCGATTTTTTTTTATTTTTTTTTTTATTTTCACTTTTAATTCAATGCGTTACTTGTCATTTCTTTGTATTTGGATCGAAAATACAATAGAAACAGTAATATTGTGAAATATTATTTCAATTTAAAAATTGCTGTTTTCTATTGTAATATATTGTAAACTGTAATTTATTCCTGTCATCAAAGCTGAATTTTCAGCATTATAAATGTCTTTATCACTTGATCTACTCAATATATCCGTGCTAAATAAAAGTACACATTTCTTAAAAATTAAAATAATCAAATAAATTCTTGTAACCCCAAAATATTGACCGATACTGTAATTGCTTTATTTTGATTATAGATTAATTTGGGGATTCAGTGTGTAAATATTTTCAGTATTGCAGTTTATTTTATTATACGAGATCACTTATGATTAATAAGTAACTCTGTGGTTCATGTTAGGGTGCATTCACACGACACCGTTTTCAACTAAAAACAGAAAACTTTTGATGTGTTTTGGACCGTTCATTTACGGCTACAACGGTGCTTTGGGAACGGTGAAGTCATGCGCATGTGTATTACGTGTTCAGTCTACAGGCGTTTAGTGTTTCTTTACAAAGTGACGTCGCCAACTACTGGCCTGGCATGAATAATCCAACGATGTTAGTCGTTTCCGTGGATTCGTGTGAACGGGGGATCATTTGACAACGTTCGTATGCGGAAAAACACACAAGAAAAACGTTTCCGTTTTTATTTCACCATTGTCGCGTAAACGTACCCTGACCGAACACAAATTATTTAGCTATTCAGAAAATGGTGTCCATTATTAACTCCTTTGTTTTCCTTGATGTTTAGTAGTCCTGGTGGAAATAGTTGAAACGGAGCCCAGTTGAGCATCTGCACCGAGAGTCTCTGTCCTCCCCTGAGAGACGGCTGGCCGGCCAGCTTGAGCATCTGCTTGTCTCTCTCATTGTGCCTGTGTGTGTGTGTGTTTAGTTGAAAGATTACGTTACAGTTGTGCTAGATCTGCCATTCAGCAGAACTGAGTCAGTTGCTTGACAGAACTGCCCCAAAACCCGGACCACACAGACAGACCTTGGGTCTCCAATGTTCATCCAATCTCTCTTTGCTCTTTCTTGCCCTTTAGTTTGTGCTTCTTAGCATCACTTACCGTGTTAACCATTTTCACCACAAATGCTAGAGACATTACTGTTATAAAAAAGCGTGCATGCCTGTGAAAAACCTTGTTTGAACGGGAACCTTCCTGTATTTTGCCAGACACTGTGATGGTAAATGTTTATAAGAGACGTAGTCTTGCGCTCTGATGTTGTGTATGGATTGTATTGTTTTTCTTCTATTCCTGACTGTCTGTTCATCTCTGTCCTCTCATTGTTGAACATGCTTGGATGAATTGTCGGAAAGGGAAGCATCTGAGATTATATACAAACAAAACAAAATGGGAATAAAACGGTTGGTCGTAGGATGCACATCGACCCAGAAAAAGCCCCGGCATTGTTTGCACGCCGCGGCACTATTTTAACCTCTTGGCCACTTGTCCAAAAAGTTAAAGGTATAGTTCACCCAAAAATGATAACCCAGTCATTATTTACACACTCTGATGTCATTTCAATGATGTTATTATTTATGCAATGCAATGAAATGGGTTTAGTTCACGAGTTATTCTTAAATGCACAATGGAATAAGTTAGATATTGATGTAAGTTTTTTTCTTTTGGAGCACAAGTGTTGTCTAAATCGCACAGATCTTTTCCTTACAATGACAGTTTTGTGAATTTTGCTCATAAAGACAAAATCTGCACAATAAACATATATTCCATACGACTTGTGACCAAAGTTTGACATTAACACCCGCCAAATGCGTGTGTGTTTCAGCAGTGGCGTGTTACGCAGTAACTCCTACTAGACACTTTGGTGGGTTGAATTTTTGAAGTCTTTTCTGAAACGTTTCCAATACTCATTTTCCACAGAATAGATACCGGAGACCAGCTGCTCTTTCTCTCTCTCTCTCTTCTCTCCGACAGCGAGCGACACACAAACCCGCCTCCACTCACTCACTCGTTTCATTTGATCCGGATGAATATTCCTGATGTTACAGGGCTTGAATTTAGCCGTGGGATTGCACATTTTTCACATAATTTTACTCATTCCTGCAGATTTTGCGCTCACACCCGAACTGTGGCACATACAGCCGCCCATCAGCACTAAATTTATTTATTTATTTTGCTGCTTATTGCGCTTAAAGAGTCAAATACACACAAAATAATGTCAAAATGCCAGTCTTTGCGAGGATTCATGTGTAAACATGTTGTTAGTGAACGTAAATGAAAGAAAACGCATGTGTAACAGAATAATGCATCCGTGCGTCAGGTCTTAAAGTGACAGCAGCCTAATAAACCTACTGACAAATTATGAAACTATTAAAAATATCTATATGGCCGTTTTTCCCCATGGTATCGACGTCAAATTGGTGGCCAGTGGAAAAGCTGAGTGGCTCGTAACTTTGGAAAACCAGTAGACACAGCGGCTGGTGATCAAAAACAGTCAATCCAGTCCTGCTTGTTGTCACACGATGAAGATGATGAAGATGGATAAAGACTGGATACAAATATAAACGTGATACAATAAATTAAAAAAAGCCAGACAGACATAGCAGTGTGCATAACATAGCATAAATGAACAACAACCAAAGACTGAACTAAAAACACTGAGATAATGAAATGATAACAAACAGGAGTGATGATTAGATGAGTGTGTGCAGGTGTGAGCCAAGCATAGGCGTAATTCTATGGGGGGACAGGGGGACACGTCCCCCCCAATATTCAAAGAAGGACAATTTGTCCCCCCCAATATTTGATCATACTGTATGATTATGCGGGCAATGTCGATGTGATTGCAAATACGTCTTTCTTTCCAGCTCCGCAAATATAAAATCCCGGCCGGGCCATTTCCCAAATCCATTAACAAAAGCTATTTCTCCTGAAATCCATGTCATGTTTTCCCTACACCTTTAGTAGCTCGTGCACCGTCAGTGAGCAGGAAAAACCAAACAGAAGAAGAGTTAGGAGCGCGAAATATGACAGACAAGATTTGGCACATATCTATGAATGGTAAATATCCTGTATTTGGCTGACATAATCCCTTAGATAATGACCAGGTGAATTTCACTAGAATTTCGAATTGTAGAATTTGTGAATTTCGATTGTAATACTATACAGCTTGTATGAATGGGAGGGACTATTGACAAGCTATCCGACAGCTAGCTAACGTTACTGTATACACGCCGCTACTGCATTCAAAACAAAGATAAAGCTCTACATAAAATATGCGCCCCCATTGGACCGTCACCAAAGGGCCTCTCTCGATAGGCTGCTGCAGTTGCCGCAGGACAGCCAATAGGCACGCAAGCCACCTTTGCCTATGTCTGTATGCTGCCGCAACGCGTTTTACATAAATTCAAAATTAAGGATAATTTTTTGGCTTCATGGCATGCAACATCTCGTGGAAAAGAGGTTTTCCCCTATAAAAAAAATAAAGAGCATTTTCCCTGATTAGTACATAACTGTTTTACTATCATTGCTCAAGACTTGATATTAGAATATTGTTATCCTGTAACAGTAATTTAATCAAAATGTTTATTGCCACTATATGTTTAAAGAAGAATATAAGAGAGAGATCACTGGCCGCTTTGTTGTCAATTCAGGCTTGTAATTAATGCTGATGCTGTAATCATTACAGGGTGAGTATACGTTGGTTTGACGATCAGATGTAATAAAATTCCTTGTTGTGTTATACAATTACAAACATTTATTTTATTTTGATTAAAAAAATGTGTGCATGCGCCAACACAAAAAGTCCCACAGCTGTCCCCCCCAATGTGTGATTGACAATTTCGCCCTTGGAGCCAAGAGGGATTATGGGAAATGTAGTGCGACATGACTGGTCTGGTGACTGAGATCGTGACACTTGTGACATAAGATAGTCCTTTATAGTCATACAATAGTTTTGTGTGATGAACAGATCAAAATTTAAGCCAGTATTAATGTCAAATATTAAACATGTTTTGTGATAAGTTTTCAAATTTGAAAGACAATACTATTTCAGTCTTTCATTTCTTTATGATTATATGTGGAATTTAGCAATTTCTGAGTACCATATATTTTTGAGTCTGTGCTCACCATTATAAAATTAATTTAACAATTCATGATGATTTAACAATTATATTTCTATAAAAAGTTTCACACACACACACACACAAAACTGTATTAAGGTCCAACATGATGGAGAGTGAATGTTATTAAATGGGTGAATATGGTTTTGGTTTGGTGAATGTTTTAAATTAGTTTGTCACCAGCGAGCTTGGGAAACACGACCCAGATCTGAATTATTTGCGACAGTTAGCACAAATACAGTAGCAATACCAAAACTGCAGTCGTTTTTGGTTACACCTTATTTTGATGGTCCACTTGAGACATTCTACAAATTATAAGTAACTTTGCAACGTCATGTCAACTGTAACGTTTTAGGGGCTGTTCACACGACGACAGCGTTTTGTCCGTTCATTTACACGACAATGGCGTTTGGGGTGCCTGAAAACGCACACTTTTGAAAACGGGTTTCAAAGCGCATTTTTGAAAATGGTCTTCTTATAAACAACAAAAAATCGCGAATCTCTGAAGACGGTGACGTCACGCACGTGTATTACGTGTTCAGTCTACAGCGTTTCATCGCCATCTAACGGCCTGGAAGCAGAATACGGCGTTTTAGTCGTTTTCTCGGATCCGTGTGAATGAGGATCGTTTTGACACTGGTGTCGTCTGTACGCGGAAAACTCAAAGGAAAAACTTCCCCGCTCTTAGCATATCGTTGTCATGTAAACGTACCCTAAAATCAGGAGTAAAAAAAATCATGGGACTTGTTTTGACAATGGTGTGGTCTGACCGTCTGTACACGGACGACTCTAAACTGTCAACGTATCCTTAGGTTTGTTTTCACTCTGTTTTCTCTGTTCCCGTTCTCCTTCGTTCCCTATTCTCCTTGTCTGTTAATTGGTTCTATCACACATGTTCTGTTTCACGCTAATTACTCCCCAGGTATTTAAGCCCTGACTTTTCCCTAGTTCTTTGTTCGTTATCGTTTGTGTTGGAAATGGTTGCGCTTGATTAGTGTTCATTTTGGATTAATGAAAGATTGCGTTTTGTTCCTACTCCAACTCTCATTAGAGAACTAGTAGACTGTAGTAGACTGTTATAGGGTTCAGGTTAGAAGAATAAGTGGACATGTAGTTGCAAAGTTACCTATAGTCAGTCGAATGTCAAAAGTGGACCATCGAAATAAAGTGAAACCAAGTTGTTGGTTTTTTTTTCCATTTGAAACATTGGATTTGAACACTGCTTTTCAGCGTGTTTATGAACGCAGTTGACTTAACGTTATTACTGTATATATAAATTATATGACCTACCTCAACCCCGTCCCTAAACCTTCCCATCACTTGGGTTAATAGCATTTATGAGTCTTCCCCTACCATCCTAGGAAAAAAAATATCGCTCCCCAGATGTAGATCTACATTTTGCTTCGTTTCGCTCTGACATTTAACGGCGTGTACATACACGCGGAATCATTCGGACATTTAACGCCGTAGACATACACGCATACACGCGGATAGCTCAAAAAGCGTATAGATAACACGCCACTTGACTTAAAAGTGGCGTGTATGTTTACGCAAAAGTCATGATGTCATGTTGCAGGTGCAATGTGTTTTGCTTCAGATCATCAGATGCATTTAAAGCATAACCAAATTGCAAATATAATTTAATATGGCATAAAAATGTGTTATGTAAAAGTATTGTAATGAGGAAAGGGTTGTTAGATTTGTAAAACTGATTTCAGACTGTGATATGGATGTTTTCACTGATCTAACTGCATTGCATTGTAATCAAAGCATTGTGTGTATGAAATCAGCGAATATCATAACAGCAAGACTCTCTAATACACTTAGGGGAAGCATCTAAAAAATGTCAACCTCAAAACGTGTGTGTAAGTATCTGTCTGTCCTCTTTGTGTGGCTTCATGTGAGTGTATGTGTGTATCCTGTCCTCTGGAGGACACTCATCTATGTGTTTAGTCATTTTAATGATAACCACATTCTCTCTGCTTGCCATGCTGTTCATAATGACGCATGTTGTTGTTTTCAATGACCAAAATGAAACTCATATGCTTTCTGAGGCCCCCCTTGTATCATTTATACAATATTTAACAGCTGTGCGTTCAGATAAACCTCTTTTAAAACTCCCCATGGACTCATGTGTGTTGACATGACTATTAATCGTGTTATTACAATGTAATAAATGCATTTATAACAACACATGGAACAATTCTGTCTATATAACGTTAATTATAGAATAACTGCATCAGTGTTACAAGATAAACGTGTCACGATATATCTAGATTCATGCATATGTAGCCTGGCTATTACCCTATTTCATCAAAGGTCACAGTTATCTCTGTGACATGTCTATGACTAATGTTTGTGTCAGATGTTTCAATTTTTTTTATTAAAAGCAGGAGCATTTGAATGATTAAAAGCTACAGATATATCTAAATATAAACAAGAATTATTGGTATTTTTTAAAGAAAATGTATCTGCAACCTACTTACAAGTATAATTGAAGCAGAAGTTAGTGGCCGTACTGTATAATATGGACAGTCAGTTGAAAATCTAGGTTAACTGGGTTAAATAAGTAACACAAGATTATGGATATATTTAATGTTATTAGCCTATTCACTGAAATGAAACTTAAGGGGATCACCTAGCAATCATTAGTAAAAAATATGGCAGAACTTTTCCATATTAACTTTACATTTTAGTATAATTTTCCAATCATGTACTTTTTCCTTTCCATCTCTGTGAAAGCATCAGTTGAGTCCCAATGTATTCACACAGAAATTGAATTAAGAGTGGTAAAATCCGTCTCGATGTGTGTGCAATCAGACCGCTTTATAATGACGTCTTTTGTAGTGTAATGCTCTGACCCAAAGACCTCATTACAGGGAAGTTAGCTTTTATTGTCATTGTGTGTGTACAGAAACACACACAGATACAAAATGAACAGACAGAGATGCACATTCTTCGTTGGTAAAATATTTGTCGTTCTGGATTAGCTCACAGTGAACTAAATCTAACCAACATTAACTGAACAAAATTTGTGCTTTACAAGCATTTTGTTGGACTAAATGCCTATTTGCACCACGTTCATGTAAATCCAAAATGATCCCACTGTAACACTGTCTTTGGTTCACTGCAGTTTTATAGAGAAAATACTCAGCAATGGTGTTGACTTATTTACACATGGTTTGTCTTAAAGCATATTAAAAACACCACATAGCCATATAAACTGCATTAAAAGCTTGATTTTCACCACAGGGGGGGTTTAAAGGTAAATCCTGATACAAAGTTCAATAAACTTGCATCATTACAAAATGTATTAACGTTTCTCTCAATCGACTTGGGCTTGACCTCAGGCTTGACCAAAATCTTGCTAATAAAATTTCATAATGATGCAAGTTTGGGTCGTGTGCGGGATTTATACTTTTTTTGTTGTTGTTTATTGGACTTTTATCTGTCGCACCTATGAATGATTTGTGTGTGAGAGGCACTATATTTTCTAAATCTTCTGAAGTGAAATGGTGCTGAAATTTAAGTCATTAGAAAACGTTCCCTTCCACTGCAGCTCTCCAACAAAAACTGTTTACGACGCTAGGAAAACACATGCAGATTTGCCATCAAAGTCACATATGTCACAATTATGAATGAGAAATCAGAGCTTCAGCTGTAAATTATATTCTTTGAAAAAATTCTATTTTATTTTTGTCCTTTTGGGGGGTTTTAATGTAAAAAATTCCTTTAACTAACTCTAAAAGGGGTTTGTCTAAATCTTCCAAGACAAGTGCAAAAACAACATTCGTTCTGTTGTTATTTCATTGCTTATTGTTGTTATTAGTACTTTCGAATAATCGTACTGGTGCTTTTTAGCGTCTGATGTTCATTTTCCTGCTATTGTCTGGCATAGATGGCCCCGGCCTCCTTAGAGTGCGTCCCTCCCACCTCCCCAAACCCCCCAGCCCTCCCTTCAGCACCAAACACACACACACACACACTCTCTCTTTCCTCTCCTTTTCTTCCATCGCTTGCAGCTTCAGACATTTGGGGAATCCTGAAACGAGTTGTTCCCGCAAAGAGGCATTACCAAATTAGTGTAGGTTCAATCTGAATGAACAGAGGAAACAGAAAGAGGCAGTTTCACAAAGAGCGCTGATATTCCTGCCCTCCCGCGTTCGCTCCTTCATGTCTTTTGTTGTGGACACTGGCTGCACTGGTTGGACACCGTGAGACCCTCTCAGAGGCTTTTTGATTATGGACATAGAGACACTGTAGAGCCCTTCACACTGCATGTACTCTCGACTTGCTGGTAAGTGTCTGTTTTAAGATCTCTCTCTCTTTCTCCTTCTCTTTATCTTCAGCTGCTGTTTAATTTGACAGGAAGCCTCATCAAGAGCTCGCCTTAGGTCTCTAGAACTTTTCCCCCAAGTTTCGTCAGGTTTTGTGACATCTCAGTCCCGTGCAAGCCTTTCCTGTCAGGGTTTCTCAGGCTTCTTCTTCCCCCGCTCCCTGGGATCTTTCGGAGTGCCTCGACTCGGATTACTGGCTTCCTCCTGTTGTTTTGCGGGTGCAGGTTTTCTCCTCCGAGCTCCGGCTCCGCGCTCCCACGCTCTAGCGCAGAGGGGAAGGAAAGCGCTGATAAGAGTTTCGGAGTCTCAGGGAGAGTGGCTTTTGTTAGCTGCCTCGATGTGTGTGTGTGCGTGCATCTTATAAGGAGGGGAACTTTTAGCGGTGTGCGAGACGTTTTCTTCACTTGTTTTGTTGTTTTTGGAGGTAACTTCTCTTTTTATGGGTGGAGGGGTGCGAAAATTGGAAACAGACCCACCCAGAGCCGAAGTGAGTCAGACGGCATATGTGCATCTGTGTCAGTCTAGGGCAAATAACAATCCCACGACTTAGAAAAGGGAAAACGAGAGATGTTTCTAAATGTTAGGCAAGGCAATTCTCTGGAGATTTTAAAGGGCTTGGACTTGATGGCATGATGGACCACATGGTTTTGCATTCGGGAAGAGGAAAGGGGGGAAGAAGTGATGGGAAGGGATGGTGCGTGTGTGTTCTGGGTGGGTGGAATAAGATTAGATGTCTGCTGCCTTGTAGACTCTAAAAAATAAAGGTTCTTCCTTAGTTTCTTCTTATCGAGGATTATTTCTCAAGGGTCCTTGAGTTGACTGTAAGGGTCATTACAGGTTCTTCAGATGGATGCATTGGTTTTTGGTTTCTTTAACACCAGCAGAAGTTTTCTGAAGTCAAATTAGAACTTTAAAAAGGTATTCAATGTGATTAGGCTGTTTAGCCAGGGTTTACCTACCAAAAGGGAACTAAACTGGAATGAGTGATTGAATAGTCAAAATTTGCCATAGTAGTTTTGCCTTGTCACGGACTTGGTAACAAGAAGTTTCTTCTCTGAAACTGAAAGATGGATTCATTGAGAGTTGTCTCAAGGATTTGATAGTTTTGTGGACAAGGCAAGGCTAATGTCGGAGACTTGAGAGGAAATGCCCTCTTCTCACATCCATGAGGAAGTGGCCTTGTGGCCAGCCTTGTGATGCATTAATCCCACAGACTGATGTAGACGTCGGTTTCCCCAAAATCTCATGGCTGCTCGCTTTTGTCAAGTGATATGCCCATTTTAACATCGAAATTGGGAAGTAAACATGTAATATGTTGAAGTATTTAGTTTTGAACTTTAAAGTGAGAAGCTCTGGTTATTCATACTGCCGTTCAAAAAAAAAAAATTGCTGAAGTAGTCAATGAAGAACATGTCATTAGCCCTGAAGACCAAGCGCTGGTCTCAATTGTGAGATAGCCAGTAGCTTTTGAACTAATATGAAACTCAAGTCAGATTTTCTCTTTGTCCGGTCTGTTTTTTTAGAGCATTCAAGCTTCTCTCGAGAGGCCTGAGATTCCCAGTTTTGAGGGGTATTCATTTACACAGGGATTTAAAACCTTCTTCCTCTCATTATCCGCTCTCTGCTGCACCCCTGTCTCTCAGGAGCGCCTGTGCTATTAATGATAAGACTGTGTAGCGGTAGCTTTTCCTGTCCTGAGCAGGAAGAGTCACTCTCTGTTCAGCCACTGACTTGTCCTGTATCCATCCTCTCATCCACTGGGAATATCACTGTACTCTTGAGGGCTGCCCTCGGATCATCCAGCTGTTGGCAACTGCCAGTCCATCTGGACCTCCACATGCTGCAAACTGATATCGCCCCTGTTATTGACCTATCAAAGATACATTCAGCTTATATGTTCATGGCGGGTTACTTTTAAAAACAATAAAGTGGCTCCAAACTATTTATTCTGGAATACCTTCCATAAAATGTCCCCACTTCCTGACAGATACTGTATTCTGTAAACAGCAAAAAAGTATCTGACATACACGTTAGCCAGTCAGAAAACTCAGAGGCGGATAAGTTTGAGGCTGGGACTACCGGTTTGTGCAAAAAATAATAAACAATGATTTTTAAGGTATTCTGTGTGAGTGCTGGTGGGTTGCTAAGTAGTCGCTAGAGTATTCTAAGTGTTTTTTTTTCTAAGTCGTTGCTAAGGGGTTGCTAGGGTGTTCAGGATGATTTATAGTGTGTTGCTAAGTGGTTGTCAGGGTGATAAGAGGTTGCTAGGCGTTCTGGGTTGTTGTTCGGTTGTTGCTTAGGGGTTGACAGGACATTAAGTGGTTGTCAAGGTGTTAAAAGGTTGCTAGGCTTTCTGGGTTGTTAGGTTGTTGCTTAGGGGTTGTCAGGACATCAAGTGGTTGTCAGGATGTTGCTAGGGGTTCTGGGTTGTTAGGACATTGCTAAGTGGTTGTTAGGGCATTTCTGAGTGATGCTAGGCTCTTGATAAATGGTTACTTTGCTTTTCTAGATGTTTGCTAGGTGCTCTGTTTGGATACTAAGGTGTTGCTAAATGGTTTCTGTGGTTTTCTGGGTGGTTAGTTTGTTGTTGCCAAATGGTTGGTAGGGTGTTCAGGGTTGCTAAGGCATTATTAAGAGTTGCTAGGGTTTTCTAAGTGGTTGACAGAGTGTTGCTAAGCAGTTGGTAACTAGCTGTTCGGCTGTTTTAGACGTTTGCTAAAGTGTTCATGGTGGTTGCTAGAATGTTCTGGGTGGTTGAACAGTGTTTATGGGTGGTTGTTAAGGCATTGATAACTAGTTGCTATGAGTGGATGCCATGTTTTATAGTTGGATGCTAAAGTTTTGCCAAGTGGTTACTAGTGCATTTTTAAGTGGTTGCTAGGGTATTTATAACTGGCTGCTATGCAGTTCTAGACGCTTGCTAGGTGTTCTGGGTGTTTTCTATGGTGTTACTAAGTGGTTGATAGAGTGTTTTTGGTGGCTTAAGGGTGTTGCTAAGTGGTTGCTAGGGGGTCTAGGTGGGTGTTGCTAAATTGTTTCTAGTGTATTCTTAAGTGGTCACTAGGGTGTTCTAGGTGGTTTCTAGGACGTTGCTAAGTGGTTGTAAGTGTGTTCTTAGTGGTTGCTAGGGGGTCTAGGTGGGTTTTACAGATGCTTGCTTTGGCAAGAGCACTAATTAATATGGTCAACCCTGGAAATGTGTGACAGGAAATCTGATCTCCAAGCAGCACTCAGCAACATGTTCTCCCAGAGGTCTGCGGTCAAGAGGGGTGAAGGGGTCGCCTCACTGCACATCCCTTCAGACAAAGATTGATCTTTAAACCTCTCCATTCCCAGACACGCCACATGTCCACACCATCAGAGTTAACAGCCCAGAAGATCCTGCCTGCATGATCCTATAAAGAAATATTTGAAGAGTCTTGAAGTGGACTGATACTATTTTCTTGCAATGTCAGATAGGATTTTATTTCATGAAGCCATTCGTATGGAATGTAAAGGCATCAGTAGCTGGCACAGAAAAGTGTGTAACTTTTTAAAGCGCTTGGAATTCATCAGCTGTAATCACTTACACAAGCTGCTTGAGACGTGGAAAAATATCTTCCATGCATGGCATGATAGTGCAGCTCCATACTGAGCAGGATATGAGAAAACTATTTTTGTCCTCAACAATTTTGGGATTATCCACATGAGTACTTTGTTTATAGAGTCGCAGCGAAGGTTCCTCTCAGATGTGGTCATGTGTTTGATGCCCTCCTCTGGTGACTTCAGTGTATTGAATAAATAGGAAATGTCTATAATAAGTGGATGGAAAAGCCTCTTGCATGTGTTATGCTTTCAAACCACAAAATCAGACACTCCGTTTACATGAAATACGTGTCAAGTATGTGGTGGTTTGCCTTCGATCAGTTTCCTGTTTAGAATTAGGTATATGTTTCCATTTTATCTTTCAGAATATATTGTCACCACAGGAAGTATATGCTAAATAATTATGTGTATTATGATTGTCGGTGTATCCAGTGACCTTTTGTGATGCATTAGTGTTGTTTTATTCTTTATATAGTGTGCACATGGCTTACATTGTATATCAATGTATCAGTTATGTTATGTATGTACTATTTCTCCTCTTGATTTCCCAAGAAATCAAAACAAAAGTCAATATGAATAATTTCTCATCAGATTCTTCTAACACCAAATAAACGGAGTCAATAAAGCCAAAACAGTTTCAAAGCACTGTACTTGAGTTGTATACTTGATATGTTCAATTCTAAGGACATTTTGGAGACGCATTTGAAACGATGTATCATCTAGATATCAGAAGCAATTATATTTCTCATAAGCGCAAACAAGCTTGTCCAGTAAACATCTCGGTTGTCAACATCATCTCGCTCGCTATCTCTCAATTAGAGGAGGTTATTATGTTTTGCGCTTCCTTATCAGTCGCTAAACAAATGCCTATTAAAGTAGGGGGAAACCTGCTGATGGCTGTCCAAACATTTCCTGGAAAAACACGCATAGAATGGCCAGTTATTAATATATTATTTCCAGTGAAGTCCTTACTGTAGCTGATTCATGTTTGCAGCTAAACATGCATTTGTTGCACCAACAGTTTTGTAACTTTCAAGTTATATGCTTGAATCAGTTTTTCATGTGTAAACGCAGGTTTTTTTGGGGTTAATAAAAAATATGAATACTTTTTTATAAATACTAAACAAATGACCATTTTTAACAGAACTGTGAGGATTTGTGCATCAGGGTAACTGGCTGGAAAATAAAGGAAGTGAACAAAGTGAATGCTTTAGGTTTGGACCTCTATCACCTGCCTTCTTCTGGTCCACTGGTAGTATTCATTTCTGACCTGTCCATGTGTTTAGCTGTTATTGTCTATCATTGATCTCTGTGTTGGAGGTCTGCACTCATGCATTCCTGGATGTGACTCAGAGTATGACAGGAACTCCCTTGCGTTACTCATGCACTTCGAGGGTCTTCAGCATTTCATCACTGTCTCGCACAAAAAAACTACTGAAACTGACGTGTAAAGCCATCGAGGTTTCCATTTTGTCACATCTTGACCGCTGTTTTCCATGTTGGTCGATCTGCATTTAACGGCACGTCTCTATTTCTATGCATCCTGCATGCGTAAAGACATCATAAGAGTATTTTCATGTTGGAAAACATTCAATACTGGACTGAAAGTCCCCTGACATACTTTTGCAAAAAATATTTTTTTAAACGTATGAAAAGCTTTCACATGCCTGGTGGTAAATAGTTGTAGTAGCTACATATTCAAATATCTTCACTGTCGGGCAGAAACCTTTATATTTCGTCTTTTATTTTCATAAATCATTATTGGTCACCCTTTACGTCTGTCTGTGAAATATTTCACCAATGAAAAGTTTTAAAAAGTTTGTGACTTATCCTCATAACTCCATTGGCTCCTTAAACTGTCACAGTTTGGACCATCTCTGCTTGTTTGCAATGCAAGGGTAAATAAAGAACTGGTTATTTAAATAAGTACAGCATTTTCTTTACTCAAGGAACACTATATATTTAAAGGCTATGTGATATGCATTTTAAGAGCGGAGTAGAGTGTCTTAGCATTTGTAATCGAGTCATAGCCAGTACTGTCTTAAATAGCGTGAGGTAGCACTTCATCTTCAATAACATCAGATTTGGGCCAAATGACAGAAAAAACTGAGCATCCATATAGTATAGCCGTGTGTCCACCAAAGCGGTTTTTAGCCAGCTGAAAACGCTAGACTGTTTGCGCTTGAGAGCGTCTTGTTTTTTTCTTCAGTTGAGACACTTTGCTTGCTATGATGCGGAATATATACGCGTTACTAGTATCTCATTTTACAGATAGTTTCTTTCTGTATTGTTAAAAATGGCGAAACAATGTGAAGTATTTGCTCTGGCTCTAATTTTAAATTATTTAGTTCCGTTATTATGCTTCTTGTTGGTATCATCTGTTTACGTTGTACAAGCAGAATGTGACGGTTGGTCGATGTGGTATCTGTCCCGCCCCTCCTCCTCTCTGATTGGACGGCTGGATAAAAAGTGTCAGTTGCGCTGCGTTTTACCCTTAGGCCGTGTGTCCACCAAAGCGTTTTTCCACGTGCCTGGCGTATAATTTCTATTGTTTTCAATGGGAGCGCCGCGTTTTTTAAACGCCAAGAGCGTAACGAGGCGCTGAGCGTTTTTTTTCACGCTGAAGCACTGAGCGCCCCGCGTTTTTCACTGGTCGCCGAGAGTTGAAAAATGTTCAACTTTGGATAAAACACAGCGCTCATCACTGTCACTTTTTACCCAGCCGTCCACTCACAGTGGAGGAGGGGCGGGACTAACACCACACCGACCAACTGTCACAACATTCTTTCTGTACAACGACATCAACCAGCAGAGCTAACCGAACAAAATGGATGAAAAATTAATTTTTAACATGAAACAAGTTATCTGCGAAATCAGTTACAAGTAAACTGTGCTACGGATATTCTGTATCATAGCAACGAAACATCCCAACTGAAAAAACGCTGCGCTGCCAAAACACTCTCAAGCGCCCACAGCTAGGCGTTTTCAGCAGAGCGTCTAGCGTTTTCAGCAGAGCGTCTAGCGTCTAGCTAGCACACAGCCTAAAACTATAGAATTACATGAGACTCGTCACTCGTATTGTTTTCAATGGGGGAAAGTGCAACGTGCCATATGGCGGAATAAGTCCCACCTTTTAAATAAGAGCCAATCACCGATTGGTAAAGTTGTTGTGTCACTGCACCCGTTAGAAGCTCCGGTTCCCATAGAAACAGTCAGACGCGCTTCCTCTGCGCATTACCATTAGCTTGATCCAGCCTGAAAAATGTCGCTTTCTGTCATGATTTGAGCGTTTAGAAACAAAATTTATGAGACAGTTGTTGTCCTATTTCATTGGTGATTTCAAATAGGATATTTTATCGTAAGCTTGGCGAACAGTTCTGGAGAATTTTATGTTTACCCATTCAAAGCGTCAGGAGCTGCACTTGCTGCCTGAGAGGCGTTTCAAAGATGGCCGCCGAGTGAAATGACTGGTCTTAAAGGAACTTTGGTTTTACCCAAAGTTGAACATTCTTCAACAACCGGTAAAAACGCAGAGCACTCAGTGTGAAAAATAGATGCTCAGCGCCTCATTACACTCATGACATTTTACAAACACAGCGCTCCAATTGAAAACAATTAAAAAAATACACAAGCCACGGGGAAAAACACTTTGGTGGACACACGGCATAAACTTTAGAACCTGTAAGTTGATGAAAACGTAATGTTACTGCCTCAGATGTGGCCCTCTAATGACGGACAAAACACATACCCAACGCCCACTCGGCCTAGGTCCGACTCTATGTCCAAAATTCGCTGGTAAAATCTTTGTAACTTGATTTTCGGTAAAATATTAATAATATAATGTCACATCACATGCAATTGTCTGCCCATATATAATGCCATTAAATACAATTTGACAACGTGTTTAATTATTTTTTTTAAAAACAGTGTTTTCTTATTCCATTTCCTGAAAAGTAATACGTGCTGAAATTACAATATGTCAATATGCTCTCAGTTCTGTTTCACTCAACGGAAGTAAAATGGGTCACTTAAAGGCAGGGTAGGTAGAAATTTCCCAAAAAACTTTTTTCCAAATTTGTTTATACCGTCTTTATATATCAATGCATAATTAAAATCTAAGTACTCTGGAAAAGAAATTATATAAATCGAGTGTCTGTAGTGCTCTCAGGGCTGTAATAAACACAGCTCATTATTCCATCCGGGACGAATGAAGTGATTGGCTGGGGCGACTGTCAATCTGGCAGAGAAAAAACAGTCACAATTCTCAGTACCTGCAGTCAGCGAAGGCAAACAAGTAAAAAAAAAAGGAAGACAGTATTCGAAAAGGCTATGACCAAAAAGTCTTCGGAGTGTAGCGCTAATCCTCATCAGAGCCAACGGTGCTTTCATCGTGAAACCTCTTACATGCAAAACACCGTATATGTTATGAATCTTACGTGAAATTCACCTACATCAGTGTAAGTGATGATAACGGAAAACGTGTATGATGTATCAATGAAGCTATTTATAGCTTTGCCTTATTTTACTAGCTCCTTACCGAATCAAACTCAATATAGTTTAAACTTTACCAGTATCGATATGCGAGCTTGATAGTGAGTACTAACAGCCATGTTATTCATAATGATAAAGTTCGTTACTTTATTACTTGTGATTCTGACATGATGTCACTACATGCACGGCGCTCCTCTCCGCTCGGCGCTGGTAAGCGCGTCCTCCAGCTGAGCGAGCGGCCGGCAGCGCGCGTTCATGTGTTTTGGGGGCGTGGCTTTGGAAGGAGCCGAGAAGGGAGGGGGTGGGAGTGAGTGGAATAATGAGCTGTGTTTATTACAGCCCTGAGAGCACTACAGACACTCGATTTTTATAATTTCTTTTCCAGAGTACTTAGATTTGAATTATGCATTGATATATAAAGACGGCATAAACAAATTTGGAAAAAAGTTTTTGGGGAAATTTCTACCTACCCTACCTTTAACTTTTAAAATAAAAAAATAAAGATTACAGTTAAAACAAAGTATTTACTGTCTGGGGCCGTCGGAGAAAGCTGTTAAGTTCTACAAACAGTTATTCTCCAATAAAAAATCATTTATATCCAGCAAAAAATTCTGTTATACATTCCATTTATCCAAAGTGACTTACGAAAGTGAATTTTTAATTTTCAGAGGGGGTAATATCAGTAACTAAAACAATAAGAAAATGTGTTCATTACTTTAAATAAACATGAACTGAAATAAAATATAAATAATCTTAGCTATAGCTGCTAAGGCAACATTGTCAAGCCATTTAGTACTAAAATAAACTAAATGTCCTGGTTTCACATACAGGGCTTAAGGGTGACCTTTGACTGATCTTTTGTTGTTTGTTGGGCTTGACTAATGAATTCAAGCTTGGTCTCTCAGTGCAGCAGCTATAGGTGTTTTCCTGGGTGTGACAGATTTCAGTAGTGAAATACGACAGGGACGACTTCACACAGTCTAACCACTGAAAGGAACGGGTGAACGTTAGCGAGAGAGGACGAACAAGAGCGAAGACGAGTAGAGACACAGCCCGGGTTTATTTTTAGCACCTTCCACTCTTCCACCCACCCTTTCAGGATTGTTGTTGTTGAAAAAGGTGGGCCCGCTGTCGAATGATGCCGAATGTTGTCAGTGGCGGTACATCACGTCCACCTCAAAGCTTGCTGGGAATTACCCAGTGTCGGTTTGAGCTCTTTCGCCGTCCATATCGCTCTGCAAACTGAAATCTCATTACAGTTTCCACTCAGGAAATTCTGTGCCTCATACAACCATATGAATGCGTTTATGGTGGCAATTTTTTTCCATCTGACTTGCTTTTATTTGACCAGTTTTATTAGGGCGAAAAGTGAATTATACCTGTGTCGTCTTTCAGTGTGTTTTCATATTCCAATGATTTATGGACTCGTTTTGCTGTAAATCCAGTTACCACACTTTAAGAAAATCACTGTCGTTTCCCTGAATTTGGTCTTTTTGTGGAGTTCCTCAATCTAACCCACTGTAGAGGTTCCTATATTTACATCTGTCTCAAAGCTTTCTGTAAATCTGTCTAGAGATGATTTTAGGAAATTAAAGAAGCTGCATCAATGAAAGAAATAATACTTCTTTACTTCCTCAAACCATATCTGGCAGTTATAGAAATGTCCAGGGTTCAATAGTGCAAGTATTATTGGTTATAAGTCTTTCGGTTATAATGTCCAAAGTGAGTGTTTTTTAACATGCATTTTGGTGCACTGATGCAATTCCCTATAGACTTTCATTTTAATTCCATTACTCTGAATTATAATTTTTTTTACAAACTGAGGGACGATTCACCCTGTAAACCTGCAATCCTTATCTTAAAGAGCTATTTCTAACTGATTTAACCCATAAAAATGAGTATTGTTGTAAACTAATGCATATACAGGTGGGTTCAGTGATGTTAAATATTTTTATAATATATTTAACAATGTATGATACTAAAAATATAATACATCAAATATTAAAAACATAATATTTTTTATGTTAAAACCAGTTCATTTAGACGTTACCATTTTTAAGTTACCTAGGTTTTTAGGAAAAAATGATGCCAATGCTTTTGCGTCCTTTTACAAATGTTTTACATTCGCTCAATAAACTTTGTGAAAGTTTTGCGTTCATTCGCCAAACGTGAAAGTTCTTTGTGAGCGAACACAAAAGTTTTGCTAGCGAATGCAAAGTTTCTCAGGGGAACGCAAACATTTTGTGAGGGAACGCAAAAGCTTTTTTTTCCATCTCCATGTCATTTAGGGGCTCAGTACATCCCTCAGACTGTAAAAACAAAACATTTTGAAGAAAAAAGTGTTTCCTATTATAAACTTCAACATTAAACTCAGTAGACAACACCAGGGCTGGGTATTGACACACATTTCAATTGTTTCCTATTATAAACTTTAACATTAAACTAATAGACAACACACACTAGGGCTGGGTATTGACACAAATTTCACGATTCGAATCACAAGCTTGCGATTCGATCCAGATTCAATTTGATTTCGATTGCTATGTATCAGCTACAGTACATGGCACATTTTATCATAGCCTACATGGGAGTCACTTGGTACCACATTACTATAGCCTATTAAAGGTTAAAATAACTGATCAGTATGCAAACACTTAATTTAAAATAAAACATTTTGAAAAAAAATAAATCATGATTTTTGGTGGCTGTCAACTTGACAGATTTATTCAAACATGCAAGTAGGCTATATGAAGAACATTTAAAAAAAATATATGAATAAGCTCTGTAATATGGTGCATATATTTAGCCAAATGTGCTCACCGGATGTGTTTTTTTTCTGAGGTAAGACTCGTGGCATTGTTTACAGTTTTAATGACGTCTTTACGCCTTTAAAACACGGATTAAGTGATTACATGAGACATGATACGATTTCGGTAAGTTGTACGGTCTTTTAAAATACCTTCAGATGTTCATTCATGATTATTTGTTGTTAACTGGTATTAAAGCGGGGATGATCAGTTCAGGCGCTGCTGCTTCTCTTGGACTGAGGCACTACAGAGATCTATCACGCCACATTAAACGGCGCCAAAACGGTTATCATTTTTTATTTTCGTAGTTAAATGAACAGAATTTGAAGTCGGAGACTTTGATTCTTATCATATATTTCAGCTTCCACGCACGTTTTTCAAAATAAGTCCCGTTACAGAAAAAAATCTACACACTCAAAGAAGCACTGAGAAACACTGATTTAGACAACTTTACTGCTCAAGTAACACATTTTTGTGAAAAGTGTAATATAAGCACTTTAACAAAATTTGCTTTAACACGTTTTAAAGGCACAATATGTAGTTTTTTTTCGCCACAAGAGGGCGAGGTTTCCAACAATAACAAAGTCGTAGGTCGATGACACAGTGATGAGCTGAATGATGGGACTTGCTGTCAAGCTGATGGATCTAATAATGTTTATGGATGAGTGCAAACATTCATGTTTTTTAACATTACAGTGGTATGAAGCAGGTCGTGATTGCTAAAGAGACAGATATCACACACGAGTCCCCCGGATATAAAGGAATAAGGACATTTAATTCTACCGAACCCCGCAAGTGCAGGATTACTCACACAGGTCAGTTTATTCGACGAATTAAACTTGTGAGGTAACGCAGCGCTGCTTCACTTGGTCTAACGTTACACTATCACACTAAACGGCATTTAAATGTGTGTTGAAAGTTATAATGTTATACTACGTGTTAGTTCGTTTGCTATACGCAACTAGCAGTAAGCTAGATCAACATTGAAATAACATACTGACCATATTCTAACATTTCATCATGTTGAGCTAACGTTATATAACATTGATTTTTTTTTTATGTACATTTGCTCACCTGTCTAATAAAGCTGTCAAGTCGTGACTCGTGAAGCTCTGTCGAGTCCAAGTTAGTCGCGGACGTGGAGCTCTCGGCATCTCAAAAACGCCACGCTGATATTGATCCTCATTTTAGTTCTCCTTGTTTGTCCCGAAGTCCATGGTCTATGTTTGAAAGAAACAAGAACTGCGCGCCGCTAAACGTTACGCACTACGCAGTTGTCCACGTCTGTCGCCATGGTTACGTCATGGCTATGGCAGTATGAACGGAAACCGAGGATAGCGCGGATATTGCGTCATTGACAGGCGACATTTTTTTCCTGGACGGCCACTTATTTAAAACTTATTTAAAAAAAATCTTTGGAGACTTTTGGTATATAGGAAATATATCACACTGTGCAAGTGATTTTTGGATATTTGGATATAAAACTTTAAATAAGTTGTTCAACCCTCTGGAAGGACTTTCCCCATAGACTTCCATTGTAGTGCATTTCATACCAGTATCTTAACAGCATTTTGGTTGGACTGTTTGAGTGTATTTTTCTTGAAAGCCCCTTGCCCGTCCCCACTATGCTTTTTTTCCATGCTGTAATTGAGTAAAGACTGGTGTATTGATGTGCAGGGGGTCTCTGATGTAGGTGATCGTCTCATATGAAACGGTTTCCAGCAGCAGTAACTGAACTCTCAGCACTGCACCGGTACGCTTTGAGCTTCCCACACTTACCCACATACCCAAAAACACTGGAAAGAGAGCATGGAAACACTTCATATGTCGCTCTTCTCACCTCATCTTCCTGCTGTTTTTTAATGCATTGTGCATTATTGTTTACTTAAAGAGAGCGAGAGAGACTGTTGGCCATCATTTCCAGCAGCAGAAACCCAGTGCAGTGACCTGTGCGTCACTGATAAGTGCATGTGTGTATTTAAGTGTACACTACGTTGTGTAACTGTACTCATTAGCTTCAGAATTTGAGTTAAAGGATTATAATGTGATAACAGCTTGTTTGAGGATCATTAGGGGGGAAAGCAGCCACAGAGTGACATTAAAACAGTTTTAGCACTTTATTAACCCAGCAACAGTGTTCATTCATTTAACACAATTTAACACAATTAACACCATCCCACCATCGTGAATTGCATGTACAGTAACATATTAGTAATATGGATGGATGGAGAGATTAATGGATAGATAGATAGATAGATAGATAGATAGATAGATAGATAGATAGATAGATAGATAGATAGATAGATAGATAGATAGATAGATAGATAGATAGATAGAGTAAAAACAGACATAATACAAAACAGGTTGTGAAAGGGTGTGTAATTAAACCACTCCTGGATATTTAAAGACACTGTTGCTGCCAAGAAGACAGAGCCAAATACATTTATTTTGAAGCTTTTAAAGGGATATAGTTCACCAAAAATCTTTCTTTTTCTTTTTTCATTGAATACAAAATTAGATGTTCAGATTAATGTTCACGTTGCTCTTTCACATATATGAATGCAAAAGGTGTTGTCAAGCTCCAGAAAGAACAAAAGGCACTAAAAATAGAATATTCTGATGTCACTCAATCGATACATGTGTAGAACAGAGTCAGACTGCATTTTGTATTGTTGTTCACTGAAAATCTCATTCACATTTCCACTGTGATCACTATGAAGCGTCATTGTGAGGACAAGAGCAGAATGAAGATTATGATATGATATGGATTCGAAATGACACAAGAGTGAGGAAACGATGGCAGAAGTTTCATTTTAGTGTAAACTATCGCTTTAATAACTGAATCCAAGAGTTTAATTTTGATGCGCTTACGAGGTATAATTCTATCGCCAGAACCAGGGAGATTTGCTCTTGTGTAAAATGCACACGACAGTGGTAAAACCGCGTCACGTGGCTCCTCATGGTGAGTGGTGTCCATGTGAGTCACCGCTGCAGTCATTATGAATGAAAAGATTTCCCAACTCAATGCTTAACCTTTACCACTTCTGCCATGCATGTGTTTTTTTTTTTTTTTTGTGTTTTTTTGCAAGGCTTGCAACTACAAAACATAACGTCTTCAGGTTTCAATGCAGCTGAAGAAAAACCAATAAAGCAGAACTCGTCGAATGTCCCGAAATCAGTCCCAAATCCTCCAATTCAAAGAGCTTGAATCTCTTCCAAGATTCTTGGAATACTGCACCTCCCACGAGGCTTTTGTACAATTTTTAAACTCCTGACATGGGATTTTTAATTAGCGGCTGGAGGCCAGTCTCAGCCTGAAGCCAAAGTAAACTGTCAGACACAATGTGCTGTAGTTTGTGTTAGCTTTGCCTTGCTTTAGTCATGTATGAGTCACGTTATCTGAAGTGTAACGCCACTCCACACCCCACCCTGAAATACTCCTCCCTAATAATCCCCATTCCCATCACACACACTCTCCTTTTCTCTCCACACCCTCTCTTTTCTCTTTTCCTTGCACTCTATCTCCTTTTCTTCAGTTCCATCTGTTTTTTCTCTGTGTTTTCAATGCCTCTTCCACTTGGAGCTCCCTGGCCCCATTGCCCTCTGTCTCTCAGGACTCTCTCTCCTTATCCAGCATTCCTCAAATTCCGTCCGGGTTCTTAAGGGACAGACCCTTCTGGCAAACCGTAACACCCCACACCCCTCTCTCTCTCTCTCTCTCTCTCTCTCTCTCTCTCTCTCTCTCTCTCTCTCTCTCTCTCTCTCTCTGACCCAATTCAATTTCAATTTAATATTCCTTATTGGCATGAGAAAAATGTAGCACAAGTAGTCAAATAAAATAAATAGTATTTCATATTAAACTAATTAAAAATAAATTAATAAATAATAATTGTAAAAAAATTATTGAATTTAATATTATTGAATTTATTTTTAAAAGATACTGAAGCCACATTATTTAATAGTATTAAATGTACTTCATTATAAATGTAAGGCCTCTTCTCTCATATAAAAGAAAAAACATCACAATCTCTAAACTCTTACATCACACACACACACACACACACACACACACACCAAAAAATGTATTGCCTTTTTTCCCCATCGCATATTTTATTAATCATCATAATTTAGGTATCGGAAGCTTACACCACCAGTATCCATCCTGTGAAAATTGTTTTGAAATCAGACATTGTGTTAATATGTAAACGTTACAGTAAACCTTTTAGCCGGCTGTTCACATGACCCGCTATCATGTTTCTTATTACAAAACTTACTGCACTATTTTAAAATCAAATCTTTTCAAACCTGACAAAACGCACATCGTTGGAAAGGTCTGAGAGTTGAGGTTCCATATTTGGTGACTGAAGTGATATTGTGAGATACATCTATTATTTTGTGAAAGGAGAATGCCTAAAAAAGAAGAAGAAGAAAACTGGTTTAGTCACCCGGTTTCTATTTTTGGTTTCGTGCCTAAACAAAATCTCATAGGAATCTCAGTTTTTTGTGATATCACCTTCAAATGTGGAACACAACTTGGCTAGACAAATTGCTTTGAGTCCAAAAGATTTAGTAAAATATGTATTTTGTATCAAATAAAAAATGTTTAGTACAGTACAAATGCTTTACAGTGCATTGAAACTTAAACATTTGTACACTTTAAAGTTTAATTTTTAGGTCTGTATTCCAAAGCATTCATGAATTGCAGCCATTTAAAGTCCTCCTGTAGTCAATCATTTTATCCCTTAAAACTCATCTTTGATCACCAAAATGAAAAAAAAAATCATCATGCCTTAAAATAGTTTGAATGTAACCTTGCCTCATGTAGTGTACTCGGTTCTATGAATATGCAAATGTTCCCCGCCTCCACTCACTCACACCAGCTCAGAGATCCACTCGTTGACGATCACACGTAGATCTGATTGGTTACAAGGTAGTTTGTGACGTCAGAAACACCAGCGATTTCAAACCGTGTGTTTGAGACTGTCTTTGGTTCACTGCAGTTTTAAGGAGGAAATACTCAGCAATGCTGTCGACTTATGAATCTACACATGGTTTGTCTTAAAGCATATTAAAAACACCACACAGACATCTTCATTAAAAGCTTGATTTAGACCACAGGGTGACTTTAAGTTTGAATAGTGCATTTTCATGTCTATATGCTCAAAAAGGGAGGTGACCGTTAAGGTCTTTACTAATCGGTTTGATAGAACATTTAAACTTTTGATCGGAATTGAAAACTGAAACCGGGAAGTTCTGCGCTTGTGCAATTACACATGACGCACGGAACGAGAGGCTGTTGTTGAATGAAGTTTTAAAATTCTAAAATTCTCCTTCCACTCATCGTCTGTGAAGTGGAGCAGGAGAATGTTGTCCCACCAGTCCATGCTTCAGACTCCACAGACGCCTTGTTTTGGGCGTGGGAAGGGGTGTTTTCACTGCTTGATAAATATAAACAGCACGCCACAAAGTTGCATGTGCTCGTCGTCTCCTAATTAGGACCCGAAATTGTCCTAAAAACGTATTAAGTCTTTTTAAGTTTTTTTTACAACAAAGAAAAGAAGCAATGATTGGAGGATGGCAAGTATGCGCCACCAGGAAACTGTATTCGTGTGAAGAACTGAGCGGGTAAACCTCACTTTGCCTGGCCTCAAGAGTCGCACTAGCGAGTTGTGTCATAATTAGATCAGTAGGCTACATTTTGAAGCTTGTGACATATAAACAGGCACATAATAATAATAATTTGTTACATTTATATAGTGCTTCTGGGTACTCAAAGCACTTTACATATGGAAGGGGGCGCGTTTCCCGAAAGCATCGTTATCCAACTCTGGTCGCAAGTTCTGTCATTATCAGCAGTTCAACGAGTCTGTGTTTCCCGAAACCATCGTTCCAACGAACATTCGCAAACAGCATCGCAATGTTGTGTGGTTGGAACGACAGCTCTCTTGTGGTTAGAATCAGTTTCTTGTTTGCATGACATGTGGAATTAATAAATCCTTAACTTGAGCCAAATAAGCAAACTGACATTCAGTATAATTTTATTTAGAATATATACAAGAGATTTAAAGCGTTGTTTTTGAAGAGTGCGCATGTGCTGTAGTACGTAAGAACGAGGATATGGTTGAATCTGGAAATAAAGCAAAATAACTAAGAAAAATGAGAAATAGTCCTCAGATGCCATGTCCGGAATTTATAGCAAAACATCTAGCGTTAATTCATTCTCAAACAGATTCATTAAAGTAGTTATTACTCCACCACCTGCGTGACATCATTAACCAACGTGGTTGAACGACTAATTTGCGACAATACGGTTTCGGGAAACAGTCGTGACCACAGTAGCTAGTTGATTTCTTCAACGATGCATCGTCCTATGGTAGTGAAGCAGCGAGTTACTGTACGTCGTTGTACGGGAAACACACCCCTGGATGATGTGACGGCAGACATATTGCGCCAGAACGTCCATCACACACTTATCGGTGGAGAGGAGACGGAGTGTTGAAGCCTATCAGTATATATGGGGATGATTAGGAGGCCATGATGGACAGAGGCCAAAGGGAACATTTGGCCAGGATGCCGGGGTTACACCCCTACTCTTTTTCCGAAGGACATCCTGGGATTTTTAATGACCACAGAGAGTCAGGACTCAGTTTAACGGCTCATCCGAAGGACGGTGGTCTTTGACGGTATGTCCCCGTCACTACACTGGTGTGTTAGGACCCACACAGACCACAGGGAGAGCGCCCCCTACTGGCCCCACTAACACCTCTTCCAGCAAAAACCTGGTTTCCCATCCCATCCAGGTACTGACCAGGCTCAACCCTGCTTAATTCAGGGGACAACTTGGGCTTTATTTAGCGTTCATGTAATCACTATGTTCGGATTCATCAGTCTTAATGAATTCATTCTGTTTGAAACAAATTGTGTCCATGTAAACGTATAGCTATAGTTGCTACAAATTGCATATTTTCTCAAACAGTAAAGCAATAAAGTAGGGTTCGGGTTTGATTCCCAGGGAATGCAGACCTGACAAAATGTGTACCTTGTATGCAATTAAGTCATTTAGGATGAAAGCGTCTGCCAAATTCATAAATGTAAATATTATCAGCGTATTGGGCTGATGTTATACTCAGGCATTAAAGGGTAAAGGGAGGTTGAGAGTTGAACAGAGCCGTCGTAACTGCTGACATTTCCACACAACAGACTCCGGGCCTGTGCATGACTCTTTTACTGTCTATCCAAATGCCACAGAGAATCCGATTAAAGCTTATCAATGGCTGCTATTATAATGCCGCCCATCCCAATCAAACCTGCCACATTAGCAGAGGAACACTGCCATGCTTTCATTGAATGGGTGTGTGGTTATTTTAGAGGAAGGTAGTGTAGCTGAAATTGAAAGAGCACATTGAGGCCAGAGATGTAATCAAATCTGGTTGATTCATATGACTAGTTTGCTGGCATTCCCAGCCATCAGTTTCCCAAATACTGTGTTGTCTCAGAAATAGAAAGAGAAAGAAGGAAAAAGAAAGGGAGAATACGGTTCCTGTATGAAGCAACGGGAACAAACCTTCCCAGCAAACACAGAACGTTCCCCTAACGTTCCCAAATGGTCCCATGAGGTTATTTTTTTTGGGAACCAAACAAGAACGTTATAGGAAGGTTCCATGTGGGTTATTTTTAGGTTCCATTTTTATAACGTAAGGAGAACGTTCCGGGAACGTTCCCCTAACCTAGACGGAAAGTTCTAGGAACATTCTGGGAACCAAGAACTAACGTTCCCAGAACCTTTGGTAATGCGTTGGAACGCGTCGTGTCAATGGCGTCGTGCAGTCTAGCAGGTGCTGTCTCGCTGCCATGCAGTCTCAAAATCTCTCAAAGTTTATCTTTGAAAAAGCTTTACTGGGACAGTGTTGTATCCAAAGGCAACGTAGGTAATGGCAAGATTACTATTTTGATCGTTATCTATATTGTTGCTCTTTTTGCCAGTTCAGTGCGGCCGTGCTTTGCACTCGATCAACGCACAGGAAATGAGAGCAGCTGTTACAAATATTTCGATTCGTCTTTGTTCTGTGGATATAAGTTTACTCATGTATGGTTGCCCAGTGGACAATTTGTTTTATATCGCAATGTTCTTAACAATGGAAAAGTGGCAATACAAAATACTACTTCAAAAACTCCCTCACACAAGACTCCGCAACTCTTGAGAAAACTTTCTGGATATCTGTTGCTCACCCTTTTGCTTGCGGGAGACGTTCATCTTAATCCCGGGCCTGCTGAGAGAGATATGGGTCCAGATCACCATCGAGGGATGCTTGAGGAGAGGATGGAGCAGTGTCCTGGGTTGAAGGATACGCCCGGGTATGAATTTAACATCTTGAATAGCACATTGTTTGCTACCGATTCAGCCACACTGGGTGAGTCTCCTGTTGACTTTATTCCATTACCAGCAGTGATCCAACCGAGCGCTGTGATGTCTTGCATGAAAAATCTTGTGCAAAAACAAACAAAGTGTGCATCATCAAACAATGTAATACGAAAGCTAAATCCTGCAATTGTGAAACACCGTGGAATTAAACTTTTCCGAACTGTAAACCAGGCTCGCATGCTGTGGGATTCTCAGGCTAAACCAAGCGGGCTATTAGGAGGACATTTAAATATCCGAAGCGCAATTCCTAAAGAGGATCAATTACAACATCTCATATATGAGTCAAATTTGGACTTCCTTTGTTTGACAGAGACATGGTTACACGAAAACTCACCAGCTGACGTATTAAAAGTTCGTGGTTACAATATGTTTAGACGAGACAGAAATGTTGGTCGGGGTGGCGGAGTGTTGTTTTATGTCAAGGATAGTGTAAATTGTGTGCAAATTCGCTTGTCAGATGTTGATGACTTGGAATGCATAGTTCTTAAATTAACTCTATCAATTCAAATGTCTTTTATTTTGATTGGAATATATAGACCACCATCCTCAAAAAAATGTTTTTATGATAAATTGAATGCCCTTTTGAGGGAATGTGATTCTAAAAACGAGGTTATTTTATTAGGAGATTTTAATATAAATTGGAGTGATAAAATAAAAAGGAAAGAGTTAAAACGTGTTGCAAGTAAATTCGAATTACAACAGGTAATAGAAGGATCTACGAGGATAACTAGTTCATCTGAGACACTTATTGATTTGGCTTTTACAAATAGACCAGAAAGAATAAGAAGATCTTATAATTTGGTCACAGGGCTATCCGACCATAACATGATCCTAATTGTAAGAAAGCTCTCAAAAAAGGTATTAAATTTATCAACTTATACAAAGTTAAATCAGTATGGAATCCCTAAAAGTCAGTTATCCAATCTTGAACATGCAATTAAAGAAATTAATTGGAATGAACACCTGGCTTATGAAAGTGTTGATGAAAATTGTAAATCTCTCATGGTAAAACTGGAAACAATTATGCATAGTTGTATGAGAAAAATCAAAAAGAAACCTGGTAAAAGAAACCATCTACCTTGGATAAATGAGACTATAAGGTCACTAATGAAACAGAGGGATTATACCCTTAAGATGGTAATTAAGAACAAACTGGCTCATGAGAGACAATTATATACAACATTGAGGAATAAGGTTTTAAAAAAACTTAGGCAGGCAAAAGCTAATTTTTATATTGATGCTATTTGTGAAGCTAAGGGAAATACCAAAGAAATCTGGCATAATTTAAAAAGATTAACAGGGAAATTTTGCACTATTAATAAACCAATACAATTGAATATAGATGGAAATGAAACCCAGGATCCAAGTAAAGTGGCTGCAGCATTTAATTCTTATTTTATTAATTCCATAAATGCTCTATCCCATAATTTTGCCAGAATAAATTATTCTTTCACTCCTTTAAATACATCTGCCCCTATTATGACTTTTGGAGAAGTGACAGACTTTAAAGTAAATTCAATTATCTCTTCTCTTAATTGTTCAAGGGCAAAAGATATATATGGGATGGACACAGCATTTGTAAAAACCTATAAGGAGGCACTCATTCCATCCATTACGAAAATTGTTAACTGGTCAATTAATGAAGGAGTGTTTCCCAGTTCTTGGAAAACTGCAATAATAACACCGGTATTTAAATCCGGTGATCAGAGTGCCATTAGCAACTATCGACCGATAAGCATTCTTCCAGCTGTATCAAAAATTGTAGAAAAATGTATATCTGAACAGATTACGATACATTTAAATTCAGGTCCCTTTTCATTACATCCGATGCAATTTGGATTTAGAAAATATCATTCTACGGAAACGGCTAATGTCTTTCTGTTGGAAAATATAAAGGCTAAACTGGAGAAGGGTGGGGTGGTTGGAGCTATTTTCCTTGATTTAAAAAAAGCTTTCGATTTGGTTAATCATGAGGTTTTAATTAGTAAATTATCAAAGTTCAATTTTTCATTAGATGCCATTAATTGGATAAAATCATATATTACAGACAGAAAACAATGTGTTCGTGTGGATAATAACATCTCCCAAATAACTGATATTAATTTGGGTGTACCCCAAGGTTCTATTTTGGGTCCCCTGTTATTCAGTCTATACATTAACGATCTACCTGAGGTCTGTCCACCTAATGTCACCTGCCAGATGTATGCTGATGACACTGTCATATATCTACATGCTACAAGCAAGAGAAAAGCTGCAGAAGAGTTATCGGCTACAATGGTTAAAATCTCAAATTGGTTAGCAAACTCGTGTCTGCACCTTAATACTGGTAAAACAATGTGTATGTTTTTTTTGAAATCCAGAAATAGAGATATAGACCCAGATATCATAGTAGCAGGGAAAAGACTTCCAGTAGTTCAAGAGTTAAAATATCTGGGAATAATAATAGATTCATGTTTTTCATTTAAAAAACAGGTGAAAAAGGTCACAAATAGAATTAAATTTAATTTGGCAAATTTCAGACACATTAGGAATAATTTGACTACAGAGGCCTCAAAGTTATATATTAATGCCATGATCATATCACACATTAACTACTGTCTTACCAGTTGGACACAGACAAGTCGGACTACATTACGATCAGTTGAAATACTTTACAAACGGGCCTTAAAAACGTTAGATAAAAAGTCAAATTCATATCACCATTGTAAACTTTTAATTAAATATGACCTGTTAAATTGGGAAAACATGATTAAGTTTGCAGATATTTTACTTGTATATAAAATTTTTCATGGTATGGCTCCCCCTCCGCTCAATAAATTTGTCCAACAAAATGTTAACTTATCGACCAGAGCATCTACAAGAGGGGATTGTAAAATACCATGTAAAAAAAGTAGCTTTGGACAGTCGGCTTTCTCTTTTCGAGCAGCTCATGCATGGAATACTGTACCCACAGAACTAAGGAAGATCACGTCTATTAAATCATTTTCTAAATCCATAAAACATTGGTTATTAACAAATCAAATATGTTGCCATAATATAGAATAATGTGTTTGTATTTATTATGTTTTTTTTTTTTGTTTTTTTTTATTGTAGTAGTGTATTTATTGTTTAAATGTTTAACCTGCTAGGGACTGCAGATGAAAATTTGCCTGTATGGCTAAATCTGGCACATTTACATGTTGGACCTTGTACCCATGTTAATTAATGTGCACTGTCCCTTTAAATAAAGAAACTCAAACTCAAACTCAAACCTAAATTTGTTTGCTGGGTTGTTCTCTTGGATCTCCCAAATGTATTAATTATGACAAGTGTGAAGCTGGGTTATAATTTTTTTTTTTTACTTTGACCTTTCTGTATGACATTTTTAATTTAAGAATATCTTACTGAGATTTTGAGAAAATTTGAGTGTTGCTTGTTCATGCAGCACCATCATGATGCTAGGGTGTATTAAGGAGTTCTGAATGGTTATGTTGCAATGTCGTTGGTAGGATATTCTGGGTGGTTAATGGTTGCTAAGCAGCCATTAAACTGGTCCAAGTGATTGTTAGCCCATGCTTTACGGTTACTAGAGTGTTCTGGGTGGTTGCCAGGACATCATTATATGCAGTCACTAAGGCATTCCATGTGATTTTTAGCACATTGCTATACGGTTTCTAGGGTGTACTGGGTGGTTGCCAGGGCGTTGCTATATACAGTCAGATAAGCATTCCAAGTGATTGTTAGCACAGTGCTATATGGTTCTTAGAGTGTTCTGGGTGGTTGCCAGGGTGTTGCTATATACTGTCTGTAAAGCATTCAGAGTGATTGTTAGCACATTGGTACATGGTTCCTAGAGTGTTCTGGGTGGTTGCCAGGGTGTTGCTATATGCTGTAAAGAGCATACATGATTATTAGTACATTGCTATATAGTTCCAAGGTTGCTAGGGAGTTGCTATGCAGTCATTAAGGCATTCCAAGTGAATGTTAACATGTTGCTCTACATATCCTAGAGTGTTCTGGGTGGTTGCCAGGGCGTTGCTATATATCAATGCTATATATACGGATGGCTCTAGAATATAGGCTCTAGGATGTTCCAGTCTCTAAATTTGAATTGGTCCACCTTCTGTATAAGTCTGTGTTGTTGTTTTTTGTCTGTTTTATCACCAGGTAAAAACTGTAAGTTCAATCATACCTGAGCAATAGTACAAGTAACACAGCAAACACCATGAAAAATAATCACAGTCCAAGAGGGTTGATCATTTCACTGGATGAAAAGCATCACTAAGAGGAGTCTAAATGAGTCTGTTACTGTGGTTTTCTCACCTGACGGGACAGCCATGGAAATCAGGGAAACTCAACAGGCAGAGAGGAACTGCTCTAAATCAAATTCACTTAGTTTTTTCTTCACTAAATAGTTTTTTCTTCCCCCCCGGGACACACCATGTTCATGATTAACTATGGTGTTGGCCTGTTAGAGAGGATCTCATTAGTTTAAAACACGTTTAACTTTATGTTTGTCCGCGAGAGGATTGAGAAAAGTGAATAATGTCTTCGAAACACTATTAAGCCGGTCGTATGTTTTCAACATTGATAATAATCAGAAATGTTTCTTGAGCATCAAATCATAATATTAGAATGATTTCTCATGAAAAAAGTACATTTTACAATAAATTACAATAGAAAACCGTTCTTTTAAATCCTAATATTATTTCACAATATTACTGTATGATCAAATTAAAGCAGCCTTGGTGAGCAGAAGAGACAAAAGACAAACACTTACTGAGCTCAAACTTTAAAATGGTAATGTATATTACACACCTTTACCTGCTTATTATTTTACTCCCCCTCCAAACATGAATAAACATAAACATGAGTTAATAGTCAGAACCCACACATTTTGATTTCTCGTCTGTGCATAAAGAGAGGAGCGCTAGTGTACACCTGTGTCTGTTCTGTGGAAGTGTGTGACTGAGGCTGAGCACTTCCTGTCTGCCGAACACATTCTCTCTTTATCTTTCGCTAACTGGTATTTAACGAAAGAATGTTATCATGTGTAAAAAACAAAAGTGTGTTCAAATCATTTAGTACATGATGCAAAGATGAATGTTAATCAGACGTTTAAGCTTCTGCATGCATGTTTAGCTTAAGTCTGAGACCACCTAAAAGACTTTTTCTATTTTAATACCACAATTATTTATAACAAACACTCTTAAAAATAAAGGTTCCAAATGCAGTGTTTTGGTTCCCCTAAAACCCTTCCAGTGAACAATTCTTAAAAGAAACATTTGTTTCTTAGTCTTAAAAATGTAAAAAAACATCTTTTCCACTATAAAGGACCTTACTGTAGAATGGAACGTGGATGTCAAAGGTTCTTCATGAACGCATCCGTGCCAATAAAGAACCTTTATTTTTAAGAGTATTCGCCCATTTCTGCTTTCAGATATAACAGAATATGATTGTTAGAGCAGTATGTTTGTTCCATTGTGCTCTGTTCCTATTTGTTCCCTTTGCTCGTTTGTTTCCATGGATTCTGACGATTTACGCACCTGTTTCTGTTCCAGTTTATTAGCTCACTCTGGCTGAATCCCAAATCGCCCTCTACACCCTTAAATAGGTCATTATTTAATGGGACAGACATTTTTAGTTGCGTCTGAAACCATAGCGGACGTTATCAAGTGCACTCATTCAATCCCACAATGCACCGCAATAAGGAGTGTACAACGGCTGTCCGAATTCGCTCACTCGTTTTCGTTCACTCCTTCAAGTGAACTGTAGCGTAGTGGGCTAATGTAGGGGATAGTGAACAAGGGTTTAGGGGGCGATTTCGGATTCAGCCTCCGCGTATTAAAGCCCGTTTTCTCTTGGTTCTTGAAGTTGTTGAAGTGATTGTGCTGTTCTGTTTCCCAAGTGATCTCCTGCGTGTTACGTTTTTGGACTTATTCGTTAAATACTGTTTTGTTGATATCTCCGTCGTCATGAGCTTTAGGCTACCATATGTTACAATGATACCCTCTTTTAAAAATAAATGTTCCAAAAGTTTTGTTTTTTTTTGTGTGCAGCAATTCCATAGAAGAACCATTGTTGCTTCCCCAAAGAACCTTCCAGTGAACAGTTCTTAAATTAATCATTTTTTCTTAGTGTGAAGAATATTTAAAAAACAAGCTTTTGTGCAATGGAAAGGTTCAGTGGAGGTTTGTTCTTCATGAAACCATCAATGCCAATGAAGAAACTTTCATTCTTAATTGTGTAGATGCTGAAAGACTAAATATGCTAAAAGTCAAGTGTTTGTAATGCTTTGATCTGTGTGTGCGTGTGTGTGTGTCGTCTGTTCCCCGACTGAGCTGCTTCACTGTCAGATTGTGGTCTTGTTATTTTCAGCTTCTGCCGGATATGATTCAGACTGAAGGACTGTGTAATTATAACACACACACACACACACACACACACACACACACACACACACACACACACACACAGATGAGGGTTTCTGGTAAGACTGTTGGGATCCCCCGGTTGGAGGAGCATTAGGTGCAGCATAACATTGCTTAGTTTCATTACATTTTAGCAGTGTGTGTGTGTGTACACGGGGGTATATGTTTGTTTCCTCTGCCCTAGAAATTATTTTAGTAAGTAGCCTATTTAAATAGCATCGAGATTATAATCACCGTCCGGAACCCCCTTACATGTAAAACACACATGCATGTTTTAATAAACCTGCACAAATGCACATTCTGTGTTTGTACCTTTTTTGTAACACACTGAACTTTCTTAAATATTTAAATATTATTCATACTGTAGCTGACAGCATGATCATAATAAAAGCATGCAGTCCCAAAAAGTGTTTTATATGAGCAAAAAGGTCCGCAGTTCCACGCCGGTGACGAGAAGTGAGCGAGTGCGCCTCAGAGGAAACCAGAAAGCCACCGGAGGAGAGACCGGCTGTGTGTCCTGCTTTCTGGGAAACGGGTCAGGTAGTGGTTTCAACAGCGCGTGTGCGGCGCGTGAATGCTGACCGGCTCTGTTTTACCGAGGAAGGAAGGAAGAAAGACATGCATTGAAAGTACACACAAATACAGATACTGTACATTTACATCATGCACGGATGTCCTGCTGCCATATATGCACTGTATGCATGCTATCTTTGGTTTCAAATGGTTTCATTACTGGATAAGGGGATTTTAAGCATGTATTGACCTGAAGATGAACAGAGATGCCATATTAAACTTGAGTTAAAACAATTTTAGCGAACGCGTAAAAATGTGAAATATCTGAAGAATGCAATGAATGTAGCCTATTCACTCATTTATTTACAAATTGTATGAATGAATTGTGTATCAACAGATATTTATAAAGAAACCACAAACAGACTTTTCAAGCAAAACATTTCATAAAAAGATGTTTTGTTGAGTTTTTTATTAGTTTTATTTAAAAAATATTAGTGTGAATTGTGTTTATAATAGCCTATATAGATGTTTATAGTTAATGTGAACTACAGTAGTTAGTAGTAGCTCTGCGCCTCTGTGAACTTGAGGGGAACAACATTTATATAGCCTTGATATGATTTATTACATTTTAATGCTTTTGACGGACGTCTATTTAATGAAAAATACAGGAAAAAACAGCAATATTATTAAATGTTATTTCAATTTAAAATAACTGTTTTGTATTGTGATACATTTTTACATTTAATTGTAGGCCTATTTATTCCTGTGATGCAAAGCTGAATTTTCAGCATCATTACTCCAGTCTTCAGTGGCACATGATCCTTCAGAAATCATTCTAATACGCAGATGTAATGAATAAATATGATACATTTTTATTGGTGCTCAGTTAGCCTATTAATAATAGTTTTTATTGTTTTTTTTTTTGGACGGGTATATTATTATTATTTTTTAATCTCTTCTGTTGTTCATTTATATCCACACCAGCACCTGCTCTACTGAAATATGCCGTGGTTCAAACGAGTAGTTCCAGGACTGTGAAGAACTCTAGTCTGGAGTGCAGTATGGATGTGGCCACAGTCTCAGCCAATCAAATCACAGAGAAGGAAACAATGCGAGAATGCAGGCGTGAGACGTCACACGCTATTTTTGGAGAGCTCCGCCCACATTTCTATTTTCGTCCGCCTCGGGGGCGGGGCTTACCGAGAGATACTTGTAATAACTCACTTTCTCCCTCTCGTACCACTGCCGAACATCGCGGCTGCTCTTTTTAATGGATGTCAAACTGCTAACTGAGGATTAACACAAGCTTTAACAGGGGAAGCATTTGGACATTAAAACAGGCGTAAAGACTTCTGCAAAAAAGAAGAAGGAGTTTCAAACAAGGGAATAACGACCTGTTGCATGATTTTATCTTTCACATAAGGTACAGGCTGTCTTTCATATTATAAACGCGTCCTGTTTTGCTTTAAGGAAGTCAGTTTGCTTGGCATTTCCAGTGTGCCTTATGAAAGCTTTGCACTGTGATCTGTCAATGTATTTTGCGGTTTTTTTTTTTTTGAGTGTTGTCATTTAATTAATTATTTGTGTTGTAAAGCATGGATTTCAATAGACATAGTCATTAGGCCGATACAAATTATGTGGATATGTGCATTACGTTGGTGAAATTGATGCATATAAGGAATACGTTTAGAAACAAAGTGGAAATGAAACCCAAACAGACTAGCAGAGAAACAAATGAAGTCCTCTGTCTGAAATAGCCCGTGAGAAACTGTGTAGTTCTCTATGCTGACTCGAGTCTTGAAATGCATCTTCAACTTAAAAAAACTTTCAGTTTGCGTGCAATTTCTTTCAAAATCTTAAGCAACTGACTGCTTAGCGGTTTAAAGGCGGCAGTGATGGTGAAAACTGTCTAGGTAAGCAGGCACTCACTGTTTGAGTCACAGCTTTATTACACAGCCTTGTGTTTTTTTAATGAATTCATTTTGAAGTTCTTTTTTTTTTCAGTCAGTGGTTGCTATAACTAATTCACCAGTTTTGTCGTGTAGTAGCCTAACTACGTTGTTTCTGTATTCTATTGTATTTTGACTGATACCATGCTTACCGTGGTAAAGGTTTGTATAGGTGTGCGCAGCAGAGAATGAAAGATCTCACAAACATCTCCACTTCTTCTCATTCCACAGATGGAAGTTGTGCGGCGGGACTGATCGTCGAGTCAGATCAACGGGACATTCACTACTGGGGAGTGGCAGGTATGTTGATGTTCCCTTCATTTCAGAGGAGTTTCAACTGTTAGGAACCTTCTCGAGAAGACTGACATTCCCGTGTTCGCCTGTATGAGCGAATGAATAAGCCATACTAACAGAATCTATTTCCTTCATGGACATTCATGGAGTTATACTACGCAGATCCGGCCCACATCTGGGCTAAGCGTGGAATCCACATGTAGGCCTACCAGATGTGGCCCGGATCTGAGCCGACACTATGTTGCTGTATGGACCCCAGAAGTATTAAAATGTTTGAATGTTATTGTATTAAATAACAAAATGGCAAAGTTAGTGGCACCTGCAAGGAAATGCTGCAGGTTTTCTCAGAAGACACCGTGTATGTGTGTGTGTGTGTGTAATTCTAACAAACAGGGTGATTTTCTGGTGTTTGAATGACGTCAGTTGTGAAGTTCACACAGGTGCGCTAGCCGAGTAACCGCAGGTGGAGAGAATCACATTAACTATCAATATGTTTCACGTTTGACATCCACAGTGTGCATATTCCTTTTGTCACCGTTTTTATCAGTCCTTCACTTTTTGGAGCCACATTACAGTTCAAAAGTTTGGGGTCGGTATGATGAAGAAAAACAAACTTGTATTCAGCAAGGATGCATACAATCTGATTAAAATTGACAGTAAATCTGATTAAAATTGACAGTAAAAGAGTTATATTTCATATTTCTTCTTATCAAAGAATCCTGAAAAAAAGTACGGTTTCCACACAAAAATGAAACAGCACATCTTTTAGTGTTTTCAAGATTGATAATAATAATAATTAGTTGCCTAATGTTTCTTGATCATCAAATCATCATATCAGAATGATTTCTGAAGGATCATGTGACTGAAGACTGCAGTTATGATGTTGAAAATTCAGCTTTGATCACAGGAATAAATGACATTTTAATATATATCACTATATATATATATATATATCACAGAAAGCACTTCTTTTAAATCGTAATATTACTTCACAATATTACAGTTTATACTGTATTTTTGATCAAATAAATGCAGCCTTGGTGAGTATAAGAGACTTCTTGCAAAAACAATAAAAAGACCCCAAACGTTTGAATGGTAGTGTATAATAATAATCAGATTATAGTCAGATACTAAATGCTTTTCACAATCTTACTAATTATAAACATAGAGTTAAACTTGAAACTCGTATACACTCTTAGAAGAAAAGGTTCTATATAGAACCTTAAAAGGTTCTATCAGCGCTACGTATTTCGAACCCCTAAAATGTTCTATACAGAACAAGATATGGGGGTTAGAAAATGTATATATTTATATAATTTTGTGTAGTTAATCAATATCACACGAAGAGTGCCATTTCGGTTTTTCTCCTCCAAAAATCAGCATAATTAAAATGTGATATTAAGTTACTACAACAGTTTAATAAACAATAATTTAATTACAACTACAAAATGTTGTAGAATAATGTAATATATAAATGACTAATAGCCTATAAAGAACCTCTGTGCCAAAAGGGTTCTTTCTTGTTTTTATAGTACCTTTTTTAGCATTTAGGTTCTTTGGAGTTGAGTAAAGAATCATTTGCTTCACATATAGAACCCCAATGAACCCTTTTTTCTAAGAGTGTATGATTACGGGACCCCTATAATAAAGTAAATCTCAACAGAACATGAGAATTAATTATTAATTCATGTCAATGACTGAGACATTTAACCCTACCCAACACACTGATATCTCCAACTAATAAATAATTAAATAAATTGATTACGTTCACTGAACAGATTTACCATTATGTCATATTGTAGGCTAATCAGCCACTGTCTGGCACAATTGTTACAATCACTATCTTACATCTATAACTAGTTGTGAGTGACTCAGCGGATGGTTGTGTAAACAAACATAAATGCTCTATGCACTTGATATTGCTTGGCGTCAGATATTGCTTGAAGTCCTGTCGCGCGCTCGGCTCGAGTTGCGCGCGCCACAGCGGGCCGAGCGTTTGCGGGGGAAAACAACACGATGAGGTCATGGCCGGCGGCGCGGGTGTAAAGTTTCAGGTATCCGACACCGCTCATGCTCTTTTGTTCATGTGTAACCAACGGAGCCGCTCGTCAAGCCCGCAGAACGCTCTATTGTAGAAGTGCCGGGCCTTTTGTCTTTCCCTCCGTTTATGTCGTTCGTGAGACCCGATATAGTTTCGTCATAGTTTATGTTACAGATGATTTTGGGGAATGCGACTAAGCTAGTGTGCCTAATCACATTGCGTTCAGTAACTAAACCACAGTTTGTGTAAACTACCTCAGAGTGAATTCCTCTAGAGCGGTTTTTGAAGACATCAGTGGTTTTGACATGTACATACAACTTCCCCTAAAGCTTTAGTGCATCTTAATGCCTTAGACATTCTCTCACAGCCATGTAATAACCATATAACGTTATGCTGCATACACTTAAAGCACTTGTCCCTTACTTGTGTTTATTGAATTTTAACTGCTGGTTAACAAATACAACCTTGGATTTTAATAATGTAAATGTTGAAATTAGTAGATTAATAAATGCTGAAGTAGAAGTATTGTTCATTCTTAGTTCATGTTAAGTTAACTAATGTAGTTAACTAATGTTAACTAATAAACCTTATTGTAGTGTTACCAAAATGATGATCAAGTTATAACAACATGTGTTTTGCATTGCTTTAACTCGTCAAAATAAGTTCAGCAACTTTAAACTTCGTTTTTAAGTCAGTTTAATGCAATTTAAGTTGAAATGACTTAAACAATCCAAGTTGGTTGTACTTACATTTTTAGTTTTGTTTAATATGACTAAATCAACCTGACTATGTTAGGTCATACCAACAGAAATCACTGTCAGGTATAACTATCTCCTAGGGTAACAACTGCATGTTTTTACAGTGTACCATTGTGGGTTTTTTTTTCAATGAAAAACAATTTTTTTTCCAAGTTCATTGAAGTGGATTTACCTGTGGGGGAACATAAATGGACAGGGTTATGAGATAGCCGACAGGAGTGATGGGAAGATGTTCATTGTGAAGTGTTTTTTGCATCCCTCCCCCGTGAGGGGCAGAGGGACAGGAGAGTCGAGCTGACAATAGCGAGATTGTTTTTCAGGGAGCTGCAGTAAAGATCACATTTCCTGTTACTGGCTGAAAGCGGGGTCAGCTGACACCAGCCTCCTTCACCGCTGCGGCTGTCATCACCGCTCAGACGAGGGGGAAAAAGACACTAACAGCTTCAAGGCACAAGTTAACTCTTAACATGTACAGATATCACTCGCACGGTCAGGGTCCAGGCGAAAGCTGTGTTATAGTGGTGCTGACATTGAAGTGATGTGATGCATCGAGGAGCAAGGTTGCTTTCGTACCTGTAAATCTGAGCCCTTTGTGATTCATCCAGGATGTCACAGCGCCGGCTTCTGAAACATCTTTGATTTTGAGTGTGATTTTTCCAGTTCTTCTGAGTGAGGTTACTCTTACCGTGGACTATCTACTCACCAATATCAAAGATTTGAAGGACAGAACATAGTGTCGGCCCAGATCCGGGCCACATGTGGATTCCAGCCGTACCAGATCTGGGCCGACACTATGTTCTGTCTGGGTAGTTTCTGCTTAATTCCATTTGTAGATAAGTGGAGATTTTGCAAACTAGTAGACTATACAGTTACTCAATGCTTACATGTTGATTAGTCATGGATTACATAATTACATTTTTGCTAGTTCTATATGACAACAGCTAGAAGTTTTTGTTTCGTAAATTCACGAACAGTTTCATGTTTTGCGCCAGCAATGACTAGTTGGGGACCATGTGATGTAACTGTGTTTGCTCTATATTGGGAGGGAAATTGAGTTTCCTGTTTAGTAGGGTTTGTGCTGCTGACTAGTTCCCACTCTGATTAGTTCTACCACTATTTGGTGTTGTAGACTTGTATTGACTAGTCATGCACCACATGATGTTTTGAGCCAGCGTTGACTATCTGTAAATCACTTGACTGCTGTTGCATTTGTTCTATATGGCGGCAGGCTGGAAGAAATTTCAGTTTTTGATTAGTAAACTGTTGCACTGACGAGTTAAGTAATTGAATAGTAGTTATATCACCATTTAATGCTTTAGACCTGTATTGTCTAGTCATGCACCACATGTCTTCTTTTGTCCTTGTTCTATATGGCGACATCTGATAGAAAATACATTTTTGTTTGTTTGTAAATTGTTGCACTGACTTATTAACCAATCTATTAGTTCTGCAACTGTTTTGGGCCTGTGTTGACTAGCTGTAGTTCACTTTACTCAAGTTGCATTTATTCTATATGGCGGCAGCTGGAAGAAATTCCAGTTTTTGGTTAATAAATTGTTGCACGAACAGTTTCATGTTTTGAGCCAGCGTTGACTCTTTGGGGACCATGTGACGTAACTGTGTTTGCTCTATACTGGGAGGAAAATTGAGATTCCTGTTTAGTAGGGTGCGCTGACTAGTTCACTATCTGATTAGATCTACCACTATTTGATGTTGATGTTGTTTTTTTTGGTTATAGCAAATAGTTGCACTGGCTAGTTAACTAATCAGTTAGTTGTACCACTATTTGAGGTTTGAGCTTGTGTTGACTAGTTGTGCACCATGTGACCTCCATTGCACAGCAGGAGGAAAAAGAAATCAATTTCTTGCTTAGTAAAGGATTGCTCCTCCAACTTGTCAATTAGTTGCACCACTTTTGATTGCTATGTGACCAGTTAAAGATAACAAGAGAATCTGAAAGTAAAAGTGAAACTGAGACACAGAATGGGACGTGTTCTCCTACTGGCCGTCAGACCATCAGGTAACTAGTCGATGACTTTTCTGGTGCACTTAGTAAAAACGAGTCGTCATACAAGCCCTATTGGCTATTTTCTACAATATAAAACTGTGCTGGCTGAAGCCGGCGTTCAGGAGTCGCTGGGAATGAACTAATCCTGTTTTCCCAGAGCAGCCCACACCGGCCTGCTGTTTTTAGAAGCAAGTTCAACCGAGGTCTGTGAGGATCAGAACGTTGTGTTTGACCCCTTGAATGTTTGGAGACAAGGAAGTGTTCGGACACAAAGGTGCTCATTTGTTAGAGCGCACAGCACAAAAAGAGCTCAGTGAGCCAGTGTGAGTCGGTTTGTGTGTGTGTGTGTTTGAGGTTACAGGGAATGTTAATGTCCTCCTTCATTGTCGGAGGCTCAGACAGAAGTTCGTGAGGCTGCATATGTATGAGATGTGTTCCTGGCGAATGCTTTCCCAGAATGGTTGTTAAATAAAAAAGAATCCATGGAAAGGGAACGGATAGCCGAGGAAGGGCGAGAGGGAGTGAAGGGCTGAGAGGAAAGAGGGAAATCTGCGTGGAGAGGTGTCATTATGTGCATTTTTGTGTCCACTTGAGAGTTGTTGGAGTTCAAACACTGAATTACACTGTTGAGTGGCGCCATTTTGAGTGTGCAGTAAATTGCGGGTAGACGTAACCTCCTCCGTGCCTGTCTCTCTCAAAAATGATTTTCACTGTGACCATACCAAGAGCAGGAGTACAATCCAATTATGCTGTAATGCACCGAACACACTTCTGCATGTCAGATTAATATGCAAACTTGAATGATTGGTCAATGTGTCATTGCTGCAGTAACAAGCCTCCATACTCTAGGGGGCGATACAGTCGCCTTTAACTGTCTGTAACTCAATGGTACGTCCATGTGAGATGGTACGTCCATTTTTTTTAATGAAAATTAAGTTGGCATGGTGATGTCAACTGAAGAAATAGCCATTTCAAAGCTGTCGCAAGTTATTCAATTTTGATTATCGTTCGTTGAACTATTCTGATAATGACAGAACTTGCGACCAGAGTTGGCTAACGATGCGTTTGGGAAACACACCCCTGGTCAACTATATTAAGGAAATAAATATGATTATTTTACGTCAACTTAAAGCAAGATGTGTGCGCTTAAAGAGACAGCGCTCCTTGTGGCAACTCTGAGAATGCAACGCTTACTTGAACTGCCGCACTATGAATTGTTTTTCTTTTGTAGAAATGTGAAATCGAGCTTAACTAGAATTGCTATTCAGGGACAGCTATAAACATTGAGCCTGCGTAGCCAGAAGCGTTTATATTCACACACTTTTTTTAGGCTGTAGTATTCTCTTCATTAGTGGGACATACCTTTCAAACCATCTCGCACACACAGATGTGACCCCACCCCGAGGCAACGCTCCTTTACTCCTGCCCTTTCTCCTCTATCATGCTATCTTTCAACTTCAGACACATTCCTCTCACTGCCCTGGTAAGGCAGTTACTTTTTCTGATAAAATGCAGTAGCTCGCTGTAACACACACACACACACACACACACACACACACACGCACACACACACACACACACACACACACACACACACACACACACACACACACGCATGTGTATTCGCATCATCTGACTGGCATGACTCAACAATCTGCTTATGTCTATTTAGTCATGTTGTAACACACTTTGGGTTAGAAGCCACATAGAGTAACTAGAAGTCAGCAGTTTTTATAGAGAACTGAAAAATCATAAAAAACATTTATTTTGAATTATCTTAAACTGTGAATGAGAGCTGTGTGACTGCAAACGGTTGTATGGGCTAATATATGTTTTTCCTGCCCACAGCTGTGTTATTATTAGTATTTTATTATTTATAGTTTATAAATAATATATAGTTTATACATTTTATTATTTATAGTATTAATATTATTGATATACTATAATATTATGTATCATTATAATGCATAAGCTTTTATTTTTTTATTTTCAGTTTTAATCCTAATTTTAGTTTTGTGCTTTTGCCTTTTTTTTTTTGTTGATTATTTAAAAATGTCTATTTAGCCTTAATTTATTTTAGGTAAAATTTTTGTTTCAGTAATTTTAGTAATTCAATTTAAACTTATTTATTTCAATTAGTTGCCCATAGCAAGCAACATTTCATATTTTCATTTAAGTTTTTTTTTTTTTTTTGTAAGTTTTAATCTAATATTTGTATTTGTATTTGATTTCAGGCTTTATTTCAATTAAAACAAAAATGATTTTTAAAAGATGTAGTTTTAGTTAAAGAATAATCTGGATGATAATACGAACAGATTTAATGGAATAAGATCTACTTAATATACGTTGTTTTTCATAGACCGCAACGAGATCAAACGTCACCTGTTCCCCAGATGTTTCTGAGAACAAAACCATCCATATCCATATATAAACCATATACATTTTATAGCATTATTTTTGCTAAAATATACATAATTTTTGTCTATTTTAGGAATATCTGAGAAAATATGAGACAAATTTGATACTTAAAGAAATAACTTTTTTTTTAAATAATCAATTGTCTGAAGCTTAAAATGGTTCCTCCAGCCGAAACCTTCTGAGCACAAACCCTTACACGTTCACCCGACCAATGACAGGCAGCCTTTAATATTAACGTCAGACACCGTTTTGTTGTTTCAGATTTGTTTTGAGTTGAGTTAATCTGAGTTAAAAATACGTGTGGACTGGCCGTCATCCCAGAATAACACACTGGCATTGTTAAAAGTCTGTGATTGAGTGGAAACCTTCTCCGCCACTGAAAGGGAATCACTGAGCAGGAGCTTGGATAATCCCTCCACTCTTCCTCCCGTACAAGCCATCATCGTGTTGTTGACAGGAATACACATGCCTTGTGTATCTGCAGATGCTCAAGTATTTGTGACCAGCTATAAATTTAAGAATAGCACACACACACACACACACACACACACAGCTGCCGCGGAAGCAACGGGTCTGAATAACTCAGGCAGCTGCAGGAACACTCTGGATGAAAACACACCGTATGAATCTCTATATTAGTTGATGCTTAAACATAATCCATTACGCCTCCTGAGCTATGAAAGAGCAAAATAGTTTCCTAGCTGACCATTAGTACTAAATAGAGGAAGGGATATTGTTTTGCTTTGTTCCAAAATGTGAGCTGGTGTCTGTATATAGGCAGTGTTTTAAGCCTTCATAAGCAACCCCTGTGGAAAATAAGCATACTTTTAAAAAGAGTACTTATTATGGAAATAATATACTTTGAAAGAACTGACTACAGTTTAATCTGAATGCAATGTTTTCAGACACTGATTGCATGATATTTGCAATTAAATGAAAGTGATATACTATTAAACTCCCACTTTAATAGGACTTAAGTATATGTAATTTCATAATTACTTCTATTGTCTTTGAAATATGGTTAAAATTACCGCTGAATGTACTGACAAGAATTTATGGTAAACTACAATATACTTTAATGTCACTTGTATGTCATGTATTTGTTATTACACATTTATAATGATGAAGTTGCAATTTAGTTCATATTATATATATATATATATATATATATATATATATATATATGTGTACTTTATTGAATAACACCCTACAGTTAAAATGACTTCACATGTGCTTTAGTATTTGTTAGTCAACACATAAATACAAAAGATTAATAATAGAACGTAACGATTTAAAACGTACTTTAACATAAAACCTTTAATTTGACATTATTACAAAGTGCACTTTTTAGAAGTGCACTTAAATGTGTTACGCAACAGTCATGAAAGTGTCTCTCTCTAAGTGTACAACTCTTACAAAAATATGTTTTGCTAAGATTCACATCAAACTGCACATTCAATACGATTGAGCGCACTTCTTTTTCACAAGGGTTTTTTCACATAATGCCAGAATATTGATAATGAATGCATCTAACGAAAAATACACTCTAAAAATGCTGGGTTGTTTCAACCCACGTTTGGGTCAAATGTGGACAAACCCAACCGTTGGTTTTAAATAATTTATATTAATATTTAACCCAAAGATGGGTTGAAACAACCCAGCGTTTTTGAGAGTGTAGACTGTTTTGCCCGATATATATGTGTGGGTTTTTATTGCTTACTAGAATGTCGAGTTGTTATTTTAGTAACTTGCTAAAGTTCAACTCTACACTCTAAAAATGCTGGGTTGTTTTAACCCAACTTTGGGTCAAATATGGACAAACCCAAACGTTGGGTTAAAAATGTAATTAAAAAATGTAACCCAACGGCTGGGTTTGTCCATATTTGACCCAAAGTTGGGTTAAAACAACCCAGCATTTTTTAGAGTGTATTATAATCAATAGTGAGTGCTATTTGTGTGGTGCACACAGTTGCAGATTGTAAAAGAGAGCCTATGTGTGTGTGTGTGTGAAAAATAAAGATATACATACTGTGTATATATAGAGAGCGAGGATGGATTGCAAAGGTTTGAATCATGTCACATTAGGTTTCTCTGAGCAGGAGGAATGGGAAATATCAGGACAGGAGTGATAGATAGCGAGATAAAGAAAGGAAAGCAGATGGTGAGATTAGGAGCGAGCGAAGAACGCAGCAAGAGGGTGTATGTGAATGCGGTCAAATGTTTCTAAAATTGGAGATCCTGTCTTGCACAAGGTCGATTTAGCAACAGTAAAATGGAGTGCGAGAACGGGAGGCCTATTTAAACGTGTCAACTTGTCTCACAGCCACTTTGGAAAGTTTATTCACTTTGCCTTCGAATGTAGAGCAAGGAACGAGGAAAACTGAAGATTAGGCTTCTGTAGAATGACTAGAATGCTAAACCTGATACGCACGTACACATTATCATCAGTAGATATGGCAAAAGTCCACAATGAAAATCTAGTTTTGAACCTCTTATGACAAATGCAGAGCTTTGACTGGTGGTCTCAGACATTTGCGTGTTATCAGAGGTTTGGGAGCTCGGCAATATGAACGGAAAAACAGACCATCATGGGTTTCATGCTTAACTAGTTTTTCCATATCTACTCCCTGATTAGGGTCTAAACCCTCAGGGCTAATCTGACGCTAGGCTAAGTTAGCCATTATGCAACTGTGAACTCTTCGCACCATGGGGCTTTTGCGACATATCGGAGGCTTTGTTTTCTGAATGGCCACATGAGGCGGACAGAAATAGCCCTTCCATTTGTCTTGCTTCGCTTTGTTGAAAAGAGTCCAGTTAAAAGCTTAGCTTCTTTGCTTGATGTGAAGCACTGAATGTTCGTTTATAGCACTATAGCTAGCTTGCTAAAACAGATTTGTTTTACAATGCTTGCCTATTCTCTGAACAAACACTTGGAGGAAATCTAGGAAATACGTTTGAAATGCGTTTTGTGTGAGTTAGCAACAGAGCAAAGCTGTTATTTTGAAGGTATGCTAACACGTAGCTATGCTAACATGTAGCTTTGTGAGCATTTCGGCCTTGAAACATGAACTGTTTTCTTCTACCTCAATAGAAACTGGCAGCAACAAAAATAGCCGCACACAAGAAGTCACGAACAGGAAACGAAGAGAGCAAACAGGAAGAGTCTCGCTCACTCTTTTTGTCTCTCCTCTGTTGTTCGTTTTGCACTCGTAACCAACACCTCACTCGCTCTCATTGTTGCACTTTTATACAGCTTCCATGTACACAGAAAGGTCTCTATGGTAACTAGAAGCTCTAACTCTCCCTCTCTCTCTCTGTGTGTGTGTGTGTGTGTTTATGGGATGGCCCCGGGCACCCTTGTCTTCGAAACCAACGCAATGTTAAACGTGTGAGAAGAAAAGAGCCAGAATGAAAGAGCATGACACAAACGGGGGTAATATGTGAAAGAGGATGTTGTTGCTGACCAAATGCGACCACTGGGAGCAACAGTACTGACTAATTATAGTTCAGAGAAAGAAAGAAAGAAAGAGAACGAAAAAAGAGAGAGAAGTGTTGCTTAAGAGTGCAAAAACGGACTTCATCCTCTGGCTATTTATATAAAACTGCAGATTGTTTTTGAGGTAGCCATGGCTGGAGCTGTAATCACCAGTGTTTCCTCAGTCGAACAGGAAACCAAACAATCCAGGCCCTATCGCCAGCGTGCCCAGGGGAGTCAGTGTGTGTGTGTGTGTGTGTGTGTGTGTGTGTGTGTGTGTGGCTAATTAAAATGGCTGCTGTTGATTAAACCTCCCCTTGTTCTGTGTGTTGTTGGCCTCTGGGGCCTCTGGCACTTATTTGCAGCTCTTGTAGTGTGGGTAGTTATTAGACAAGTAGACAGAAAACTCAAAAAAAGAGAGATATAGTCACCAGATGAACTACCAGACTCCAGAATGCATTCTTAGAGTCCCCCTGTAGTCAATCATTTTATCCCTTAAAACTCATCTTTGATCATCAAAATGACATATTTATAATAAAAAAAAATCGTGGAAAAAAAAAATGTCTCCATGCCTTAAAAAAGCTTGAATGTAACGCCACAACCTCATTTAGTATACGTGGTTCTATGAATATGCAAATGAGCCCCGCCTCCACTCACTCACTCAGTTCAGAGATCCACTGGTTGACGATCACACGTTGATCTGATTGGTTGCAAGGTAGTTTGTGACGTCAGAAACACCAGCGATTTCAAACCGTGTGTTTGAGACTGTCTTTGGTTCACTGCAGTTTTAAGGAGGAAATACTCAGCAATGCTGTCGACTTATGAATCTGCACATGGTTTGTCTTAAAGCGTATTAAAAACACCACATATAAGCAACATTAAAAGCTTGATTTTCACCACAGGGGGACTTTAAAAATAAAGGTCCTCTATAACATCAATGGGACCTTTCTATCCCACAAAAGGTCCTTTATAGTGGGAAAGGGTCATTAAGGGTGCGTTCACACTTGTAGTTTGGTTCTCTTGGTTCTTTTGGTCCGGACCAAAAAAGAAAATAATACATTTAGTCCTGGTTCGCTTATAGCGTTCGCAGTGTCATTTTTAACAGTGAACCTAGGTACGAGGGCTAAATCCACTCGTATGTGCGCTACATATGATGGAGCTGAGACCTCGTGAAGAGCTTCTCAAACGTGTAAAGGAGTGAAAACAGCGTCAGGAATCCCTCCGTCACACACATGAAGATCCGCTGTGAGACGCGGTTCTGTCCTGAACTGTGATGGGCAGCATCACGACTATGACGAGAATAAACAGGTATTGAGCACTCTGTCCTTTTTAGGGTCGCATCTTGTGACAGCATGTCCCGTTTTTGGTTCGTTTAAATGTCTTTAGTTTGTGCTGTTCATCAGTCGAACCGCACCAGAGTTCGCTTGGAAGCGGATCGAGACTCATCTTTTCAGCGTCTCGGTCCGCTTGTTTGGTGTTCCCCAGGGTTCAGATGGCAGCGTTCACACTTAATCAAATGAACCTCACTAACAGAGCAATCGCACCAGAGTTCGTTTTTATCGATTCGTTTTAAATCTGATGCGGTTTGACTGTAATATGAACGGACCAAAGACATGTAAACGAACCAAAAACAGGATATGTCACAAGATGCGACCCGAAAAAGGACAGGAGGCTCAAGCATGCTTGTTTTTTCTCGTCATAGTCGTGATGTTGCTCATCACAGTTCAGGACAGGACCAGAAGATCCGAACCAAACCTGTGAACACACCCCAAAATATCCTTCACGTTCACGCTGAGAAAAGGACTCTTCACTAACAGGTTCTGTGGGAAACCAGAATGTTTCTATGGCATCGGTGCAAAAAAAATAAAACCCTTGGAACATTTATTTTTAAGAGTGTAAGAAAAGCAAATGCATCTTTTAAGAATGTGTGTTCTGCATTCCACGCATGCCTTCGTTACTTACAGCCATGCCATGAATGCCATGACACTTCTTTTTTTTTTTACTTTTTTTTTTTTTTGATCAATCCTCCCAGTTTGTGCATATCTGGTGCATCTGTTCACAGCTGCCGTAAAGTGCATGCATGAGGCGTCTGAAACATCCCGTGAGGACTGTCTGTTCCTCCTCCACTGGATTACCATATTTCCTATTCACTGCATGAGGACCAGGCCGTGCAAAGTTTTTATTAGTATGCCCTTGACTTACATAAACCCTGTCTGGACACTTTACACCTATTCTTTTTATATGCATTTTTTTTTTTTTACACTGACTCATACTATTTGTATTTTTGTTCCTTTTTAACACTGTAACATGTTGCAAAGCATGAGCTTCCTACAGACTGCAATTTAGTTTTTTCAAAGTTATTTCATATTTTAAAAGTTATTTTTTTTCCGACATTTTACGGAAAGCTCGTTTCCGCCATGGAATAGAAAAAAGTACAAAAGATAATTGGGACTTTTCTATTTTTCTTGAACTTCTTTTTTCTCATGATTGTGAGATATAAACGTGCAATTGCAAGAAAAAAGCTTCTTTTTATCTCAGAATTGTGATAGAAATTGCATGAATTGCGAGTTATAAAGTCCGATTCTAAGAAGTCACAATTACTTTTATTTTAATTTTTTATTAAGTAGCAGAAACAAGCTTCAATAAAAGGCTGTATATTTTTGCCCTTATTTGACAGAAAAGTACAATACGGCAGGAATTGAGGAGAGAAGCAGTGTTCAACAAACCAAGATGTAGGTGAAATGTTACTTATAAACATATTTTAAAGATGTTTACCTCAATATTTCATGGAATACTTAGAAGTGTCAGCAAAAAATAATACAAATCAATTTTTTTCTAATATGTGTGCTTATTAAAATATCACTAGCTTAGCAACATGCTAGCGCCAAGTTCTAGTGGAATCCGGTGTAAGTTGCGTCTCTCAGTGCGAGTATCTCTGTTTTGTGTTGTGCAAAGTGTTTCAGATCCGTCGATAAGCAGTAAATGTGCTTCGGTCGATAAATGAGTATCGAGTAACAATTAGGAATCAGGAAACAGCCACAGAACGCGTTTTCGCGTTTTAAAATGTGAGACGTGAAATGTAAAAAAAAAAAAAAAAGAATTCCCGAAAAGTCTCAAAATGCGTTTTTTAAAACTGTATAACTTTTTTTTTTATTGAACGTCATGTTTTTTGAACGCCGCGTCATGATCGAGAGGCTGCGAAAGACGCGGGGCACGAGTGTAACGATCAAAGACATCCGTTTAACGCACGTTTAGATGGGAAAACAATGGAAAATCAGTGCAGGTGTAATGTAATGCAAGAAAGAAAGAAAGATAAACAAGTTTTGGCGAGTGACGTGACGAAACTAGAACACTAGAGCTACTGTGTGTTTGCCTTTCCTTGATTATAACGCTAGCGTTTTAGTTTTTGACACACCTGTTCAGCATAGATGGGACGTAATGTTCTTGTTATGGTATCTAAAGAGCTGTCTGATAGGACTTCAAGCATGAACGATTCAGTGAATATGAATGACTCGAGTTGTTAATTGTTATCGTTCTGGCTGAGCGAAACAGCAGAGAAGCAGATCTTTTGCGCTGAGGTGTTTTGAAGCTCGTGTTGCTGATGAATGTTTAAGTGGGGGTGCTCAGGGGTCACCGGACAGAGAACATGAGCCGTTTTGGAAACTTGGGTCGGGACAGTGTGGGAATATTATACTCAGGATGCATTATACATCAGCTTATGTTCCACACCTGACACACACACACACACACACAGAGAGAGAGAGACTTCAATGCAATGCTTTTCATACTGAGATATTTACTAAAGCCTACCCATAAATCTAACCTCACACAAACCTGTTGACATTATTAGATTTGAAGCTAAATCTAATAAAGCATTTCAAATGCTGAGGACCAAATGTCCTCACATGTTGATTTTTGTGTCAGACACTCAAACAAGCAACTGTAGTGCAACCAATCCATACACATAGTGTGTTTTCACACAGTTATAAAATAAAATCTGTGCCATCTCCTGCACATTCAGTGTCAATAAACTATATATATGTATGACATGTTTTTTTGACACCTTCAGAAAACAGGTTTATGGACCTACCGAAGTATTTGCATAGTCCTGAACACGCAGAGTATTTTAAAGCACACACATTCACATTACATATTGTGTGTGTGCACAAACTCTGAGCTGTGTCGTTGTGCCACTGTCAGGTAACTTTGAGCGTCAAGTCTTGCTTGTTCTGCATTTCCAGTCAACAGTCCTATGGTTACACCAGCAGTGAATGAATCTCAGGCCTGCAACGTGTGCTCACGTCAAGTACACGAAAGTTAACGCAAGTCATATTGTGGTGCATGACATGTTCATTCTCAGTCTTGCCACAAGGGGCGCTATATTAGAATACCGGTATTTTCTTCTTTTACTCTACTATTATGGTCAGTTTTCTCTTTCAAGTCAGATGTGGTCATGGCGGAGCAAGCGATTGCAGAGTCTTGCTGAGCAATTTGTTGAAGTTAGGAATAGCTAATAAAAAAAAATAAAAAAAAGAAGTTAGGAATAGCTAACGGTTTGTTTATTAGGGGTGATTCTGAATCTTATTCTTATGGTCTGAGGTTTGGTCGTGAATGATAATTTATTGTAAGGTCGAGGTCATGTGAGAGTCTGAATTCCCAACACACATTTCCATTGCGGTCCAAACATTTTAAATGCATCTTACTACGTGTTACTATAAACAGACCTGCGTTGGCGATTAAGCAAATCAGTTTCATGGTTGGCGTCCAGTTGCCAAACGTGTGCGTGTAAACGAAAGGATGTTAACTTGTTTGTGTGTATGTCTGTACAAATCTACAGTGGCATCTCAGTTCAGTAACCAGTGGTGTAGTTCAACACAACAAAGACCCACTCTGCCAACTATTGAACTTCATTGCTTCATTGCGCATAAACTAACACACACCCTCGTTCGACGCGAGGTATGCGTTTGCCCTCTCGGACGGTTCTTGCTCCATTGGGCGGCTGACCGGAGTCCTCTTGAGTTACTTTCTCAGGAGTGTCAGGTTTTCAGATCAGCTCCCCTCTCCCATACCCCCCAGCTCTCTCTCTGAACCTCCAAACACACACACACACACACACTGAGAAAGCTTTCATCTCCGGGATCTAAGGAGATATGGATGGCATAACAGAGGTCAGAGCTATGACATGAGGATAGATATTCACAGGCACTTTTCTCAGGCAGTTTATCCAATAAATGTTCTGTTAAACACTCGAGTCGTCATCTGTGACCCACGGACCGTTACCTCAGACAATAATGTGGTTGATTCTTTTGTAAAAACAAAACACTTACATTATCTAAGCATCATTTCTTAACAGTAATACATTTGCGTTGTTGTTTCTAATGTCGCAACTTGGTTTTACACTTTTTTGATATTTCACTGATAATCAACTGCCTTGCGATTCATGTGCATAACACCAAATTACAATATTATTACACACATTTTCCTGAAATATGTGTGTAAAACAAGCCTCATAATCCTGCTAAAAGCCTCCAGAACACTGTTGCAGACTGAGGAACGGGTCAACATGGTTGTCTGGGGTTATTAAAAAACATATTGTAAAAAATTCATTTGAAAATAATGATTGTTTTAAACAGGTTTTCAACAGTGTTGTGTTGTAATCTAAAACTAGGACTGTTAAAAATTGTTTTCATTAATTCAAATGAAATTAAACATTGCGTGAAAAATTTTAACTTCAAAAAATGTAAATGAAAACTAGTAATGTTGCCTACACAACTAACTGAAATAAAATAAATTAAAGTGCTAGAATTACAAAAAATATAACTGAAATAAACATAAATTAAAGATTAATAGAAATGTTAAAATATCATTATGAGTCTAGCAAAACAAAATGACTAAAACTAAAAGTATAATAGTAAATAATAATAAATAATATCCCCCATTTGACAGACAGTTTAGTGCAAAACACTTGATTTCCTTCTTGATGAGTTACCGTAAATATATTGGTTACACTTTACTTAAGGACTTTATGTATAATACAAACATTATAATATCAATGTATTCATAATAATCGTTGTAATGCATTATATCTTTTCATAAAAAATTGAAACCAAAGTTAAAATGCTTTATAATATTCGCAGATTCCTTACATCTGGAACTGTTTGTTGGACAATGACCAGATACGTATATTGTAATTGTGGTTACAAATGATATTTCATGACCCTAAAATGTATTATAATGTGCATTACAAGGTATAATCAATGCGTTAAAAATACATTTATGTAATGCATTATATATAAGTGATTTAAGTAAAGTGTTACCAAGATATTTTCACGATTGTTGGTTTTTGGTTGCTGCTCATTTTAAAATCAAATGAAAGTCAAGAGTCATTACTACCACACAATTTTATTTACTGGCTGCTGGTTAACCAGCATTTTCTTATAGCTAAATAAGCATTTGCGTAATTTAAGTTGAACTGATTAACTCATATTAGTCCTTTAAATGAGATTTAAATGTCATGTTGGTTGCAAGCCATCAGTGTGCAGTTTAGTGAAGCAGGAACACTTAGAGTTTAATCTCCACTGATAATGAACATACAACCTGAAAGCTTTGGAGATATCTCTAGAGGCCCATAACTCAGCTGTGTGTGTGTGTGTGTGTGTGTGTGTGTGGTTACTCAACACACTCCTAAGGCTGATGATAGACTACATAGCAGTCAGATCTGTTTGAAGTGCGCACACTCGCACAGATGCTCTGACAGGTCAGGTTTTTCGTAATGTTTTAAACACATACACACACACACCACAACCCTTTCACACACAAAACTGATGCCATGGATGAAGTAGCCGACACATGCACATCAAACGATGGCGACTTTCACTTCTATGAACCAAGTCAACTACCATAACAAATCAGACCCTTCAAGAATCCAACGTTCCCCTTGTTTCCGGAGAAAACCCCTCTCTTCTCGAACTCTTGCCTGCCGTGAGGAAGTGCGTGGCACATGTCACCCCCTCCTCTGCTGTCGGATGAGCATAACAAACAAAAGTGGGCATTGAAATGATCGGAGCTAAAAAAGAAGCACACCAAAATACATGCCAATTACCGCAGCCTAACATCAACATCATCAACGCGGGGGCGGGGGGGTTGACCCCGTACAAGCAGATGTCACTCGTTCTGCACTTCCTGTTTTGCTGGCTGGTGTTATTTTCAGATCAGCACACACACTCACAAACACACAAACCGGCTCTTTTTCTAGGCTCCCAGATTTACAGCGACAGCTCGCCTCCTATTGTTCTCCATTTCCCATTCTGCTGTGACTCAGGCGACATCGCTGGCCAACAGCAGTGTGTGTGTGTGTGTGTGTGTGTTGTGTAGTTCACACTCGTCCTGACCGTGCAGCTGGTGTTCTTGGACCGGTCTCGTTCGTGAAGGTCAAGTGGTGTCTCAGCAGCACTGACTGACAAGCCAACATTATCCCACTTTACCACAATCAGGCTAAAGGGCCGTTCACACCACAGACGAGGACTATAATAATCACTCTGATGTTTAAAGGTAGGGTAGGTGTTCGGTTTTCCAAGAATTTCCCCACCGAACGGGGCGTCAGGAGAGAACACGTTGCATAACTCAATTGTGGTTTTTGTTTACTTGGATTTATTATTTCCACATATAGTTGATTTGTCCACAAACAAAGAGGTTATAAACCTATAGACATAAAAAGACAGTGTAAATGACAATATTAATAACACTTACATATCATACTATAAATTCTGAACAATATAAAATATTAATAAACATTAATTCTAATAAATATTTCGTAATATATCAACATTCTCAATAAATACTATAGTATAATTTAGCAATTAATCTAAATGACTATAAACATTAAGCACAGAAATGCAACAGCTTCACACAATACACCAATATTCAATTAAACCAATCGCTCTAAATCAAAGAGATATTCTCAGTGCTTGGCCCGACGTGAATCTAGTGAGTGTAGTTTATGTAGTGGCGCTTTAGCATAGTAACTCATTATAAACGCAAGACAACAAACTACATTTCCCGTCCGGCATCGCAAACCAGGAAGTATCTCATATGAAAGTGAAACGCTCCAAATCCAAACATTTCCTTAAGTGCTACCGCGAATACTACTAATACGACAACATTAAACATTGATTGCAAACAAGGTTCTCAGTGTTCCCACAGCAACATTTACCAACATCCATCTACACACAAACTGCGCGCATATGCCGCGGTTGTCAGTAGTTACACAAACAGACAGGCAAACTTTCCCCCGCATCTCAATAAGCGTTTCATTATTAAACAGCAGCTTACCGGTGGCGCGTCTCTCCCGACGAGACAACATGCAAACAAACTCTTGATTCTGCGTATATCTCAAGCTCATGATATCACACCGTTTTAAGATCTCACTGATTTGCGTTTCAATGCTTAACTAGTCCCTCCTTCAATCAGGAAGGTGAACCTCCCACCTATTAACCTGCGTTCTCTACCAAACACCCGTGCTGTAGTGAGCGCAACACCTCCCACTTGACCGCGTAATCATGTGATTCCAAGCGGTCACAGCCTTACATTTCATAAAACATATATATATATATATATATATATATATACACATATACATATACACATATATATTTTTTTTTTTTTTTTTTTTTTTTTTATAAAACCATTATTGTCTCTGTTAACCTCCACTGACAGATATATAGTATTCTGTCGGGGTTTGGTCCATTCCCTTGAAAGGTAGTTCAAATAATGGTAAAGAAACAAAGTTCTAAGAGTCATTGGTCTCCCACAGGAATGAGGACTACCAGTCTCCTCACATCTCTCCGTAGGATGACTGATGTCGGCTGCTGAGGGATCCTCTTAAGTTGCCCACTTACTTGGGAGGCAGGAAGGCCTGCACATGCCTTAACATCAGCATCTCTCACAAGTCCTTTCTTATCAGGGTACACGGCCTGGATCCGTCCAAGCCGGAATTGCCCTCGTAATGCGTTTTGATCAGCAATCCAAACAATGTCACCAATTTCTACGTTCTTTTGGGTCCGGTGCCACTTTGGTCTGATGAATAAGTTAGGTCCGGCGAGTTCGCTCCACTTCTTCCAGAACATATCCACACCTATCTGGATGGACCTGAGACGGCGCCAGGGATGAATACATAGGTCAATTCCTCTTGTATCTCCACTTTGCCTTGTCCTCCCGAGAAGCAAATCATTGGGGGTCAAATACTCTACAGAGTCCTCTTGTTCTTGTGCTCTAGCGTCGATCGGCCTTTCATTTGTGAGGTTAGCTGCCTGGAAGAAAAGTGTTTGGAGCTCACCCCAATTGAGTGAGTTTGTTATGCCTCCAAGGCTAGTGAGGGCTCTTTTAACAAGTTTAACTGCAGCTTCCGCAGCCCCATTACGATGTGGTGCGTCAGCCGGATGAAAGTTCCATGCCCACACTGTCCCATTCTTGGCGGCTTTGTCCTCTATGGCTACTTCCTGTAAAGTCTCCAAGTACCTGTGCAAGTCTTGTAGGGCAGGTTTAGCTCCAATAAAATTGGTACCCCTATCTGACCACAATTTTCTGGGATTGCCTCTCATTGCTACAAAGCGAAAGTAAGTTTGGAGAAAGCTTTCAGATGATTGATCGTCAACTAGATCCACATGAACTGCTCTTGATGCCATACAGCAGAATACTAGGCCCCAAACTTTCTTTCCTGTTCTTTTCTTGACAGCATCCTTGATCTCAAAGGGGCCAAAGAGGTCAAGTGTGGTATATTCAAATGGGCTAGCACGCTGTGATCGTTCTGGCGGCAGGTCACTCATCATTTGTTGGCACATCTTACTTTTTCTCTTGCGACATTCAATACAGTCATTTACAACTTTCTTCACTATCCTACGACCCTGCATAATCCACGCCTTCCTCCTGGTACGCAGAAGTGTAGCAGCAACACCTTCATGGTTCTTGTTATGAGCTTCTCTTGACAGTAGTGTTGCGAGCCATGAACTGAAAGGAATTAAGGGAACAGCTGTCCCATCTTCCTTCCAGCACTGGATTCGTCCTCCACAGAGAAGAATTCCTGTGCTCTCGTCTTTGTGGACCACCAAGCGGTTAAGTGTTGAGTCCAGAAACTGACAACCATCTTGGGCTGCGAAGACCAGGTCTTGGAATGCTTGTGCTCTCTCCTCAGTTGACAGGATAGAATTGTTTGCCTCCCACTTTGATGAGTCTGGTGCCTGGCATTTTCTCAGCCAAGTTACTGCAGCCCGTCGAGTCCAGGCTGTGGAACTACACAGCTTGGACAGAGAACTGAAACGTTGAGGTTCCACAAGGCGCACTAGCCCAACTGCCCAAGGCTTTCGCTGCTTGTTTGCTACTGATGTTACACCCGGGATAGCTGGTGATGTCGATCTATTATTAACTCTTTCATTCTTGAGGTTCGCCTTAATGTCAGACCCATTGAGGCCAGTTTTTTCTTTAGACTGGGCCCTAGTGACCACTGCTGAGAAGGCTTTCCGCTGAAGTTTTCCCACATCTTCAGCAGCAGAGGGTATAATCTCACTAGCCATCTTCATAGGCCAGTCGGTCTTGGGATTTTTCAGAAACTCAGGGCCTTGCTGCCATTCTGACCCTTCGCCCAGTTCCTCAGGAGTTGCACCTCTGGTCAGTATGTCCGCAATATTTCTTCTGCCTTCAATCCACCTCCAATCTTCCATATTTCCAGCTTTCTGAATCTCACCGATTCGGTTAGCGAAAAAGGTCTGGAAGCCATAGCTGTCCTTTTGGATGGCTGCCAGAATTGTTTGGCTGTCCACGAAGTGAATCCATTCCTTGACTTTAATATGGCAGTGTTTCTCAAAATATTTCTTAAGGCGGGTAGCAAACACCGCACCACAAAGCTCTGATTTGATCACATCTCCTTTCAAGTCAAGAGGTGTGAGTTTCGCTTTGGATTCTACCAACTTCACTTCAACTTTATCGCTGGTTTCCCACCTCAAATAAAGTACAGCCCCATAGGAAGATTCGCTTCCATCTGAAAACGTAATCCCTATTGGCAAACCTTTAGCTCCAGGCGGTGTAAGGCTTCTCTCAAATTTTACTTGACCAAGTCTCACGATTTCTTCAAAGAAAGTTATTGCGGCTTCTCTAAGTTTTTGTGAGAGAGGGAAATCCCATGTATTTTTAGATGGGTTGTCCCTACCAGCTTCCTGGAATGATTCCCGAACCAACATTATTCCCTTTTGTTTGGCTGGTGAAGCAAGACCAACCGGGTCATATACTGCAGCTATCTGGCTAAGAAGCATACGTCGGGTAAGGGGGTCTGGTGTTCCTTCCCTGACATCCTCCATGCTCAGGTTAACTCCAGTCCTCATTTTCCCTCTTTTCTTGGAGAAGTTGATAGACGTCTGCAACCGAAGTTTGTCAGTTTCAAGTTCGTAACCGACCCCGAGTGCTTTGTTCTCCCCATCATGAATCTGGTTAGGCAGTACCAAGGTCCTCGGTATAATGGCTTCAGTAGTGACTCCACCCCTCCCACTTTGGCATGATAGAACCCATGGTTTCAGGAAGAAGCCTCCCGCTTTTAACATCTTCTCTACCCCTTTGGTGATATTTTCCAATGCCTCAGGATCATTGTGTGAGGTTAGAATATCATCCACATAGCTGTCCTCAATCAGAGCCCGACGTTCTTCCACCATATCAGCAAACTGAGGAAAGTTGGCAATTTCCCTCATTGCGACTTGGGCGATACATCCTGCGGGTTTATCACCGATATTCACTCTGACAACCGCAAACACCTCAATATCGTCTTTAGGATCGTCTCTCCAGAGGAATCGGTGGAGGTGAACTTCCTGATCTTTCAGCCACACTGAGTTATACATTTTCTTTACATCACCCAGTGCGGCATGGCGTCCACTCCTGAACCTCAACAGGACTCCTCTGATGGGATTAAGTACATCGGGACCTTTGTGGAGAAGATCATTCAGACTTATACCTTGATACTCTTGGCTACTATTCCACACAATTCTCACTGGGGTTGAAGAGGAATGCGGATTCAGTGCCACCAGATGGCTAATATACCACTTCGGTCCTTCCCACTTCTTTATTTCCTCTTCCGTGAGTTTAACAGCAGCTCCCCTTGAAACCATCTCATGTATTTGCTCTTTGTATGTAGCTTTCCACATAGGTTCCTTCTCCAGACGCTTTTCAGTATTTCTGAATGTTGCCTCCACGGCCTGCCTATTGTCGGGCAGTGTCTTGAGGTCTGTCCTCCAGGGATAAGCCGCGTCCCAATGGGGACAGTTGCTGTGCTTGTCCGCCAATACATATGTTAGACATTCTTTTATCTTTTCCAGATCTCGCTCCTCCTTGAGGGTCATCTCTTTTCCTCCAGGAGGGCACCTACCACACTTACAACCACCACATTGAGGACTGCACGCAGCTCCAATGCTGTCCCACCTGAACCACTCAAGGACCTCATTGTAAGTGATTTTAGTGCTTCGGACAAGTGCATCTCCTTCCTCCTCTTGAGGTAAGACAGTTTCTTTGTACGCCATCGAAGCTGATCTCATCGTCCTTGCAAGGTGTGTTTCAGAGTGGTATACTGCCAAATCGACAGTCTCAATAAGATCAGGATGGGTACCTCCAACAGTCTTTCCCAGCGGACCATCCCAGAGGACGAGATCTCCTACTATTTTAATTGGCTGGGGAACAAGACGGCCTTCTCGATGACTGATAAGGAGGTCAATCTTTTTGGGACGAACTAGCTCGTCCCTGGGTACATTTGGAAAGAACTTCTGCAATTGCTTGGCTGTGACTGGCTGAGTCACCTCCGCGATGTCTTTCAACCCATAGCAGAAAATTCTATGCTCTGCTACCTCTCCCTTAGGCGTCTTCACTCTTAACCGTAGGGAATATCTTTTTGTAAAGACGGTCTTCTTCATCCCTCCTACTCCATGAACTATAAGCTTGATCTTCTCACCGCACAGTCCAAGGCGATCGGCTGTCTCATTGGTGATATAATTGGTGTCAGATGCGAGGTCGATTAGAGAGCCAATAAGGCAACCTGAGTTTGTCGTTACTTCCATTAGCATCATCACCACTGGATGCTCTTGCAATCCATCTCCAGCCGTGGCAGATACAGTAGTTGATATTCTGTTTGAGAACACATTCTTGTACTTCTCTCTTTGTTCTGGAGTCAGCTCCGCCAGAAACTCTTCTTGCTTGTTGGTTAGGCCAAGTGTCTTTCCTCCAACTTTTATAACGCTCTGCTCCTCACTGCTGCTGTCCTTCTTTGGAACCGGTGGCTTAGGACACAGAAGATAATTGTGGTCTGACACCCCTCCTTTCCGACAGTCTACTTTTGGGCAGAGGTATCTAGGTGTGCATCCTTTCCCATCCCTAGGGTGAGACCGCAAACACTTGAAGCACAACCCTAGCTTCTTCACATGGACCCCTTTTCTTGTGAGATCTTCCTCTCTGAAGACCTTGCACGCAAATAGCTTGCCACCATGAGAATGATCTCCACAGACAGTACAACTGGGGTAACCGTCCCTCTGACCTGCTGTGGATTTAGTGAAAGCCTTCCTCCCTCTCTTCTCGAAGTAATCCGCAGCACCCTTCTCAACAGAGCCTCTATCTGTGGGGCTTGGCTCTAACTGGTCCAACTCCTCAAGAATCTCCTCCTGCCTCTTTAGGAATCCTAGGAGGCAATCAAAATGATCCAGTGGAGAGAATCTGTTTGCTGGGTTAGTTTTGTGCATAATCCACTCCTTCTTGAGTGAACTGGGAAGCTTGCTTTCAAGCGATTGAGCAACAACACGGTTCTTCACGGCGTCCTCTTCACCGAGAATCTGGAGGTTACACAGTGCCCTTTCCACAGCCTGGATCAATTCAATAGATCTTCTTGGATTGTTTCCTTTGACAGGGGGAAGAGACTGGACCTCATTAACGATCATAAGGACTATTTTCGCTCTGTTCCCGTATTTGCTGTCCAGCAACCTGAACATGTCGTCTGCGGTTCCACAGCGAGATAGCACAAGATCCTTCTTGACTTCTTCGTGGAGACTATTTAACAAGTGAAACTTTTTTATACATTCCACACCTTGCGGGTTACCCAATTCTTGTAAATCTTCCCACTCAATCTTCCAGCGATAATAGTCTCTCATGTCACCAGAAAAAGTGGGTAGCCGTACTTTTTCAAGGCTGATTTGAGGCTTGAGATTAGAGTTTCCTTTGATCCTTTCCGGGCTGCTTTGCTGTACGAGGGGCCGGGTGTTCATGCTCAATGCCCCCGTATACCTCCTGGGCTTCAGCTTATGATCGGAAGACATGTCAGGGAGAGAGAGGAAAGAAGCATCTTGCATCGGATCCCCAACTGCGCCGCTCTCATCTCCCAAATTTCTTTCTCTACCCTTTACTTGGTCTGCTTCATCCTCCTCCAGTTTGTCAGACAGCACCAGGACCCTCTTCTTTAGTGTCTTATGGCGTGTCCTGAAATCTAACGCCTTCGAACCAGGAATCAACTCCTTCCATTCTACTAACATTTCTCCGAGTTCAACAACCTCTCTTTCAAGAGCTCTATTCCTTAACCTGCGGTCCTTGATTGACTTCCGAGGGTTAACTTCCTCTTCCTCTGCCTGCGTGATGGCCGTCTCAGCTGTTTTAACCTGTTTAAAAAACGCCTCCTCAGCATAACTGGTCCAAAAGGTTTCCTGAGTGGCTACCTTTACCTCAAGGAACCGATTTTCACATTCCGTTGTCTTCACATCAATTTGATCCGCCGATGCTTTCACCTCTTCATCCGTCGACTCCCTCAGGGCTTCAACATACTCATGTCCCGCGTCTATGACTTTAGAAAAATCCGCCCTGAAAATCTTCCATTCTTTGAGAACCTCAGTCGGTTCCAAAAGCCCCGGTTTGGTCAGAATATGAGCCCTCTTTGTGAACGAAGCCTGTGCTCTTGATCGCACACTTTTCAACTTTTCCAAGTCTGCCATAGTTACTCCTTTTGCGTTGACCAAAAAGCTGTCACACCCAATGTGTATTTCCGCTACTTTACTTTAATCAACAGGCAGTTTAATTAATGGAAAACTTGGGGTCCGTCAGAGAAAGTGAGAAGCCAGCTGTTTTGGGTTGATTGAAGCTTTCCTGGATTGATTGAACTTCCTTCATGAAGCACTGCACTCACTCCAGGGCAGTGAGCACCGGTTTATAACTGTTCGGTTTTCCAAGAATTTCCCCACCGAACGGGGCGTCAGGAGAGAACACGTTGCATAACTCAATTGTGGTTTTTGTTTACTTGGATTTATTATTTCCACATATAGTTGATTTGTCCACAAACAAAGAGGTTATAAACCTATAGACATAAAAAGACAGTGTAAATGACAATATTAATAACACTTACATATCATACTATAAATTCTGAACAATATAAAATATTAATAAACATTAATTCTAATAAATATTTCGTAATATATCAACATTCTCAATAAATACTATAGTATAATTTAGCAATTAATCTAAATGACTATAAACATTAAGCACAGAAATGCAACAGCTTCACACAATACACCAATATTCAATTAAACCAATCGCTCTAAATCAAAGAGATATTCTCAGTGCTTGGCCCGACGTGAATCTAGTGAGTGTAGTTTATGTAGTGGCGCTTTAGCATAGTAACTCATTATAAACGCAAGACAACAAACTACATTTCCCGTCCGGCATCGCAAACCAGGAAGTATCTCATATGAAAGTGAAACGCTCCAAATCCAAACATTTCCTTAAGTGCTACCGCGAATACTACTAATACGACAACATTAAACATTGATTGCAAACAAGGTTCTCAGTGTTCCCACAGCAACATTTACCAACATCCATCTACACACAAACTGCGCGCATATGCCGCGGTTGTCAGTAGTTACACAAACAGACAGGCAAACTTTCCCCCGCATCTCAATAAGCGTTTCATTATTAAACAGCAGCTTACCGGTGGCGCGTCTCTCCCGACGAGACAACATGCAAACAAACTCTTGATTCTGCGTATATCTCAAGCTCATGATATCACACCGTTTTAAGATCTCACTGATTTGCGTTTCAATGCTTAACTAGTCCCTCCTTCAATCAGGAAGGTGAACCTCCCACCTATTAACCTGCGTTCTCTACCAAACACCCGTGCTGTAGTGAGCGCAACAGTAGGTGTTTATTATAAACACTTTTTGTTATTCTGGTTGAAACGCTCTTCACATCCTGACAGCAATCAATAATAGAAGTGGTCTAAATATTAAAACATGTACATATATCTTAGGGCCACAAAAGGTCCGTCCAATCATTGCACGCGGTCCGAACGCTGTGGTTGGATGTCTCGCCTGCCTGTATTTCTGCTCGCACAGACATCAGCGCATTCATGCTGTGCAGAGTTAGACAGGCAGCCAGGCCAGGTATAATATTTATAGTATAATTCATTTATAGCAATTTATAGTGTTAATAATAATTAGTAAGTCCACGAATGGCATGGGTACGCACGCAGAGCATTCGCAGCTTATATGGAAATGCGATTTTACGAATTCTGGTTTGAAATCATTCATTTCTGGGAACCCGTTTCAGTCTGACCGCTCTGATCGCATTTTTTCGTGGTTTATGTCACTTTCTCATGCCATGTAATGCGTAAACGTCAGACGTTGTGATTGTGGTTGTGTTGTTGCAAGTGCGGGACGAGCAGAAAATGGCGCTGTGACGGAGGCGTTACGGCTACACATCGACTAATAAGACAACATCTGTGTTGCAAACCCCTCCGTGTTTTTGCCGCATGCACACCAACACTATGTCATCGCCACAGAAGCCAATGCAGATTTTCTGGAAAACTTAAGAGCAACATGGACACACAAATCAGATCTGAACAGTTGCGATACACAGTGCGGACAGACAATAATAATTCAATCATTTTAGATTGGATTCCAGTCAGATAGTCCGATCTGGACTGAGTGTGAACAGAGCCTTTCATCACATTGCGTTATGGCACAGTGCTGTATCTACTTTAAAAATTATTCATTGTTTCTTTTAATTAATTTTTTGGGTTCCACTTTATTTTAAGGTGTTGTTGTTACAATGTAATCATACATTTGAGTAATATTAATGAATTACATGTACTTACTTTAAAGTTAGGGTAGGATTAGGATTTGGTTGAGGGTTAGTTGCATGTAATTATGCATAATTTACTGTTATTACTATGGTAAGTACATGTTACATATGTAACAAGGACACTGTAAAATAAAGTGGTTTTATTTATATAGTATTTTGCCAGAAACTATGGTTTCCACTTTGTAAGGCTCTTCCATATCGCATAGAGGCCGGTCTCATTTTGGTGACTATATATGAGAATTTTATTAAATGAAAGGTGAATAACTCATCCATCTTCATCGCCTATATAAGAGAATTTGCCGTATTAATGAGTCATTTAGTCATGCTTTTAAATTCAAAGAACAAGTAAAGAGACAAAGACAGGAATCAAGAGAAGAACAGAAGCCAATGATTGATGTGCGATTACGAGATTGAGTTCCTCTATAGAGCAAGTCACACTTGATTTCACCTGTAAGCGTTATTTATGATCCATAGAGGTTCAGAAGTTAGTCAGCATCTGATTATAACACCACACACACACGCACACACACACACACACAGAGAGGCCTTTTAAACTGGTTGTGCTGGCCGAACAGGTCGGGGTGTGAGAGCGCTGCAAGTGGGAGTGTGTTATACACTGGAACTTGTGTTTTTTTCTGTCGGAAATAAATGTCTGCTGTGACAATACACCAAGTTAAGCATTTATTACTTGTCTTACACCATTTCTTTTGAGGAGAGACTGGTCACAATCCAAGAGACTTGCATTGAAAAGGAACATGAGCCAGACTTGGTTTGCTCTTTTGACTTGAGCCAGTAAATAACCACCTAGTGATCTCTCATAGCAACTGCCTAGCATAGTTATGCGCTTTAAACACCTTAGCAACTGCCTGACAACACCCTGGCATCACAGTGGCATGTTTCGCACAGGCAAACACCATTTTTCAGTTCAACACAGAACTTTAAGCAAGGACTTTTAAGAGCTAGTTCTTCAGAAAACCCAAACAATGCATTGAACTGAAGACTAATGTAACATCTAGAACGTCTTTAATTGTCAACGTTCTCTATAATCAATCCAAGAAGCCTGTACAGTAAACAAGCAAAGGGGTTATCTGATCTAATGATGCTGAAGTGAACCGCTGAAACACTATTTAAGAGTGGCAACAACTCCTTCACACGTTATGCTCTGCATACACTCCATGAACTAGTGAGATATTACACACCAAAAACCTAAAATTATCTCTGATGTGCCAGCGTTTCTTCCTCACTGCATAATGAGTTGGCAACTACAGGAAGTTATCAAGTGCAGTCAGATAGTTAGTTTAAATAGCAGTTTAATTGGTGTCTTGTTCTAGTTATTTTAAAGTAGCCTACCACATTTACTAATAACATTACTATTAGTATTACTATTGCACAAGCATACGACGTGACTTATTCCTTTCAGGAATTTACAATTTTCACCTGTTAGATAATAAAACCGATAAAAAATGTCCTTTGAGGGACACGAGCCGTATACAGAAACCAGGATATCATAGAGACCTGCTTTTATTTCGAGAAATTAAATACTTTTCCAGCAATTACCCTTAAACTCCTATGGTCATTTAATATCATGGTGCTTTAATATTCCAAGATGTTTTAGAGAATATATGGCATTACCATGGCATTACCATTGATTATTTGATAAAAAAATTTCAATAACTTTTTTTTTCTATTTGAACATATTTTCAAATTGATCAAATTTATCCCTGTGGTCAAAGCTGAACTCATTACTCATGTCTCCCGTGTCACATGATCCTTCCGAAATCAGTCTGATGCGAGGATCTGATGCTCAAGGAATTCTTTGATGAATAGACAGTTAAAAAGAACAGCATTTATTTGAAATATTAATCATTATAAATGTCTTTACTGTCATTTTTGATCAATTTACTGTATTTTTGATGAATAAACATTAATTTATTTAAAAAAGACTAAATCTGTCTGACCCTATACTACAGTGATGCATAAACTCAAGTATTTGTTGCAGATTTACCATTTAACAAGTAATTTCTAGCATATGACAACCAGTTTCGTTTGCAGTCAGTCAGTCTTACGCTTGTGTTCACCAACTCAGTTTCCTTAGAAGCAGATTCATACTTACACATATTTTCCTGCAGACACACAGTCGCACAGCTTTGAAGGAAGATGTCCCTCACATACACACACACACACACACACACATATTTTTGTGTGTGCATTCCACTGCACATCTGCTTGTCTGTCACTTCTAATAGTGTATCTGTCTCTGTTGAGTTGGCTCACACACTATTGTTTGGCTTTCTGTGTAGGAGTACCCAAAAATGCTTGCACACACACACACACACACACATTTGTTCCTGCATTATTTATGTTACATGCACAGTTCAGTCATGAAACTCTTCCAAATAGCTGATTGGTTCTCTTAAAGCCGGCTGAATTGGCCAATTGATCAGGGGTATGTTTCCCAAAAGCATTGTTGGCCAACTATGATCGCAATTTCCATTGAACTCTATAGGTAACAACGGGACTTGCGACCATAGTTGGCTTTGGGAAACACACCCCTGTTTGTTCAATCTATGCTAAGTAACCGATTTATTTCCACCCTGAACTGGCTCAACTCAATGCAGCGTGTGATTGATCCTAGCCCTCCACCTTCCCCAGCACCACCTGCCTAGATCTTGTCTTTCCCTTGTATGCTATTCCCTGTATTTATGTGCATGTTTTGACAGTAGCCTTCACTCATGCCAGCCGTAGCACATCTAGTCCGCCAAGACAACGCCTTTGTACATTCACTCCTATCAACAAATGCTGTTTAATTCACTTCCGAGAGTTGTCATGATTGAACTGGATAAAGTGTACTATAAATGACCATAACAGGTATTTGGTACCAAATGATTACCATATTCATATACTATAGTATTGCTTCAAAGACTACCATGATAGTAGTATAGTACTAAGAGTATTCATATCCGTAGCACTCTAAAGGTCGGAAAACACCATATTGCTCAATTCTGTCTCATTTCCCTCTGGGAGTTTGAGTTCCTTTCCTGGATCTGTCAGCGTTGGGCTGACAAGTCATTTCTCCAAATGCCATGCGATGCTGAAAGCTGGAATAATCCAGGGTGCAATATAGAAAATGTTCTGTTATCAGGGAAGGGAATGCCGAGGGGGGGGGGGGGGGGGGGATGTGGGAGTCGTGTTATTTCCTGGAATACAGTAGAGCTCTGCGGATCTTGTGCACGTCTGGGTGGGAATATGTTGAGAGCTCAGGGAAGCAAGAACCAAAAACATGTTTGGCATCCAGGGCTGCGGTGCCAAATTGTTCCTCTTCTCCATTTCAAGATCCTAAAAAGGGGCTAAGGAGATCCTGGACTGTGTCAGAACATGTCAGGACATCCCTCCTCATGTAAACAACTCCAGCGGGTCACTTCTGGCCGTTCTCACGGCACTCCTGTTTTCTCGTCTTAACTAGTAGTAAGCCGAGATTGTTTTTTTTTTTTATGGCTGGTGCCGATATCTTAGAGAGCAGGGTGGCCGATGGAACATTATACTGTATATATATATATATATATATATATATATATATATATATATATATATATATATACTTCTTCAGAGCAAGATGGCGGTGTACCTTCTCCTTATTACCAACACAAATATACAGCAAGGGTTTTAAACTCTACTTCCAGAAAATTAAGAACTATAAATATTGTGGTATCCCGCCACGTTTCTCCCTGGCACGCGTAAACATCAGGGCTTAAATAAAATCCTGAGCTTCCCACTCGTATTTACAACTTTGTGGCGGTGTTCATGCGCGTTCAACTCTTAAATACGATCTTTTCTTTATATGACTTGAACGCACCAATAGAGCATCATAGCTTGAAATCAAGGACTACAAACTGTGCTGTCAAAATAAAAGTCCCGCTTCCGTCGCATCAGCCAAACAGAAAAACGAATCAGATAAAAAAAAATGCCAAATATCTGCTGATATATCATCTCTTTTGATCACATTTCTCATTCTGTTTCTCAGATTCTTCCTCTTGCATAACACAGCAAGCTCAGAGGAACATATTGTTCCTCACCGGTTGAAGTCATTCCGTGAGTCATTTTCCACGCTGCTCATTGGTCTGCTGTAGAAAGCCTTTTTGTTCAGAGATTTGTGTCAGAAGAAAGGTGACAAAGCAGTCACAATTCACAGGAACACAATAATAAATGTGCTATGGGGCGGCAAAAGGGGATGAGTCACAATTTCTGACGCACTAGATCTTGCAAGTGTGGGAAACACAGCTATTTTTGTGAGTCGTTATTGGAAATAAGTGGGAAAGTGTTGGGAAATACTGAATACTCTATGGTTGAAGTGCTTGTTTAACTCTTCAGATCAGAGACCTCCCGAGCGCATTCATAAACGTGCGCTGGTTTTACCTGGGCAATGTGCCAGAGCTGCATGAGTGACATCAGTGCTGTGGTAGCCCAGATATGCAGAAACCTACATGCACACGGATGGTTTCTGTGAGTGTGGTTTGTGATTTTCCTGTCTGATCTCTGTAAGAGAGAGCTTGATGTAAGGGTGAGCCATTGCGTCCCATTGAGTCACTGGTGCCATGCAAATATTCTTAAATCTGCATGCAAAAGTTATGGAAATCAGGGCCGACTTTTATATCTCTGTGGAATGAGCCGTAAGGGGAACATGCACTTGCACTAATACACACACAGTCCTCTCTCTCTCTCTCTCTCTCTCCCTCCTCTCTCCTATCTCGCTCTCCTCTCATCTCTCTCTCTCTCTCTCTCTCTCTCTCGTCCTCTCTCTCGTCTCTCTCTCTCTCTCTCTCTCTCCTCTCCTCTCTCTCTCTCTCTCTCTCTCTCTCATCTCTCTCTCTCTCTCTCTCTCTCTCTCTCTCTTCTCCTCTCTCTGTCTCTCTCTCTCTGTCTCTCTCTCTCTCTCTCTCTCTCTCTCTCTCTCTCTCTCTCTCTCTCTCTCCCTCTCTCTCTCTCTCTCTCTCTCTCTCTCTCTCTCTCTCTCTCTCTCTCTCTCTCTCTCTCTCTCTCTCTCCTCTTTTTCTGCATTTTCATCTTTTTCCCTCTCCCACCAATGGAAATGTCCTGTCATTGTTTTGATAGAGCATGAATTATTATTATTATTATTAAATCAAAATGATGGAGGGTGACCGGGGCTAGTGTGATGCAAGGACTACATTTTATGAAATCTGTGAAAAACATTGTACAAAAAAGAGGCCTGTTTTAAAAACATGTACATTTTTGCATTGTGTGACATTTATTTTTTATGATCAACACTAAACCATTGTATTGTGGATAAATATATTTGTGTTACTTTATTTTGTTTTGCCTTAATGTCACAAAAATATGAAAAGAATTGAATGAGAATTATAGTGAATTAGAAGACTCGCATATTAAAAAAGTATAAAAACTAAAAGCAAAATGATGGTAATGAGAAGTTGGTGTGATGTGCTTAATTGTCATGAAAATATTGTCACGATGCAAATAATAAGCATCCTAAAATATACTTCATCAAGGATGCATTAAACTGACAATAAAGACATTTATAATGTTTCCAAAAGTGTCCTGTTTTATATAAATACTGTTCTTTTGAACTTTTCTATTCACCAAATATCTTGAAAAATCGCTTAGTTTACACAAAAACATTGATCAGCACAAATATGTTCAACACTGATAATAACCAGAAATGTTTCTTGATCATCACATCCTCATATCAGAGTGATTTCTGGAGGATCATGTGACTCTGAGGACTGCAGTAATGATGCTGAAAATTCAGCTTTGATCACAGGAATAAATATCATTTTACAACATACTTATTTTAAATTGTAATAATATTGATCTTATGTTTCTCCTATTCATGTTGGTCTTTTGTCATAATAGGAAGTTTTTATAATAAATGTGTGTGTGTGTGTTTCTGTCCATCCAGAAGAGTCGCTGTCTCCTCGCACGGGCCCCGTCCCCATGGACCTGCGTGTGGGCGAGCGTCTGGTGCGTCCAGGTTCGGACACGGCCTTCCTGTCCCCTCTGCACCCCCCTCTGCTGATCGGGCCCTTCAGCGCGCAGCACTGTTCCCAGTACAGTCAGTCGCAGCTGCAGCACATACAGGTACAGCGCATGTGACTCAAGATACCTCTGAGACCACTGCCACACCATGCCTTCAATTCAATCCAGTCATACACGGATTTAAACAGCGCCTCCCTTAAGGCCCGATTCACATATCGCGTCTTTTGCGCGCTCAAGTTCATTATTTCAAATGTAGGCGCGCGGTATGCGCGCTCATAATGGAAGCGACGCGGTCGCGGTGCGACGCGCTCGTTTTTTCCAAGCGCGTCCGCGCCGCATCGAGATAAAAACATCTCAACTTTTCAGAATGCCGCAAGCGCACCATAAGCGCACAGTGGGTCACGTGACAAGAACCAACCGGAACGCAACCGCCCTAGCGCTTTAGAAAAAGGAGAATGCGGCGCGCCCAGCGTTTTTCTACGCGTTTTTAGGCGCTATATGTGAATCCGGCCTAATGTGATTTAGCCTATTAGCACGCACTCCCTCCCGTCACAGTCGACATCCTTGTTGGTGCTGGAACGTAATTATCATCAACCAGTCATTTCATGCTAAACAGCAACATACACACTAAAGAAAGTTGAACATGTAAAAAGCATAAAAGTTACCCTTTAAAACAGAATATGATGCTTTCTAAAATATTTACTCTTGTACCTTTTTTCACAAAACAGAAAACAGAATTAATGTCTGTATAAATAGTAGCTGAAACTATTGACAATTCAATGTACAAATAGATGAAATACTCTAATTTGAATAAGTCCCGCTGTATCTACCTACTGGACACTTGATGAACTTGATAAGCTAGTTAGCATTGTTATGTATAGTTATGATGTTCTTCTCTTTTTGCAGCAGTATAATATGGAGCAGCATCTACGAGACCAGGAACAAGCGAAACAACAGCTACAGCAACTCAAACACAAGGACAAGAGTCAACAGAGTGAGTGACACACACAGACTTAATGTCTACACAGAGAGACTGCACACATTATGCTAGGCTAGGGTTGGGGTTACGTTGATTAGTATGATAAAAAGTCTTCTTCTAGAAGAAGAGTTTTTTGAAGTTCATGTCATTTCATGAATGAGACGCCTTTTAAAATGAAGTTCTTAGACTACTGATCAGTCAAATGTGACTAATGTGCATCTTTAGCATCAAGAAAGTGTTCAAGTTCAAAAAGCAGACAATTGTACAAAATCAATCGCATGAACGGAATGTACCAAACAATGGCAAATGACAAGTGACTAGATGATGTGGAGGTTGAACAAGGTTGACTTTTGAGATATACAGATTTGATTTGAGTAATGTATCAAGGTCACTGAGAAATGCTGTATTATGTTACGCCAATGCCCTCTTTAATAGTACCTCAACTAAAACAGGGCCACTGCTTTTTCAGGAAATGACTCTGAGAGTAAAAACAAAACTTTGTGGTTGAAAACACATGGGAGGAGTTTCGTCTCCTCTGAACATGGGAACCCTGTTGTTCTATAAAGGTGATTTACTGTCACACTGCTGCTGGTGACCCGCCAGTTACAGCAGCTACAGATCCTGCGATACCATCCAGTACCAGACCATGCCATCCAGTACCAGACCATGCCATCCAGTACCAGACCATGCCATCCAGTACCAGACCATGCCATCCAGTACCAGACCATACATCCAGTACCAGACCATACATCCAGTACCAGACCATGCCATCCAGTACCAGACCATACATCCAGTACCAGACCATACCATCCAGTACCAGACCATACATCCAGTACCAGACCATGCCATCCAGTACCAGACCATGCCATCCAGTACCAGACCATACCATCCAGTACCAGACCATGCCATCCAGTACCAGACCATGCCATCCAGTACCAGACCATGCCATCCAGTACCAGACCATACCATCCAGTACCAGACCATACATCCAGTACCAGACCATACATCCAGTACCAGACCATGCCATCCAGTACCAGACCATACATCCAGTACCAGACCATACCATCCAGTACCAGACCATACATCCAGTACCAGACCATGCCATCCAGTACCAGACCATGCCATCCAGTACCAGACCATACCATCCAGTACCAGACCATACCATCCAGTACCAGACCATGCCATCCAGTACCAGACCATGCCATCCAGTACCAGACCATGCCATCCAGTACCAGACCATGCCATCCAGTACCAGACCATACCATCCAGTACCAGACCATACATCCAGTACCAGACCATACATCCAGTACCAGACCATGCCATCCAGTACCAGACCATACATCCAGTACCAGACCATACCATCCAGTACCAGACCATGCCATCCAGTACCAGACCATACATCCAGTACCAGACCATGCCATCCAGTACCAGACCATACATCCAGTACCAGACCATACCATCCAGTACCAGACCATACATCCAGTACCAGACCATGCCATCCAGTACCAGACCATGCCATCCAGTACCAGACCATACCATCCAGTACCAGACCATGCCATCCAGTACCAGACCATGCCATCCAGTACCAGACCATACCATCCAGTACCAGACCATACATCCAGTACCAGACCATACATCCAGTACCAGACCATGCCATCCAGTACCAGACCATACATCCAGTACCAGACCATACCATCCAGTACCAGACCATACATCCAGTACCAGACCATGCCATCCAGTACCAGACCATGCCATCCAGTACCAGACCATACCATCCAGTACCAGACCATGCCATCCAGTACCAGACCATGCCATCCAGTACCAGACCATACATCCAGTACCAGACCATACATCCAGTACCAGACCATGCCATCCAGTACCAGACCATGCCATCCAGTACCAGACCATACATCCAGTACCAGACCATGCCATCCAGTACCAGACCATACATCCAGTACCAGACCATGCCATCCAGTACCAGACCATACATCCAGTACCAGACCATACATCCAGTACCAGACCATACCATCCAGTACCAGACCATACATCCAGTACCAGACCATGCCATCCAGTACCAGACCATACCATCCAGTACCAGACCATGCCATCCAGTACCAGACCATACATCCAGTACCAGACCATACATCCAGTACCAGACCATACCATCCAGTACCAGACCATGCCATCCAGTACCAGACCATGCCATCCAGTACCAGACCATACATCCAGTACCAGACCATGCCATCCAGTACCAGACCATACATCCAGTACCAGACCATACATCCAGTACCAGACCATGCCATCCAGTACCAGACCATACATCCAGTACCAGACCATGCCATCCAGTACCAGACCATACATCCAGTACCAGACCATACCATCCAGTACCAGACCATACATCCAGTACCAGACCATGCCATCCAGTACCAGACCATACCATCCAGTACCAGACCATATCATACAGTATCAGACCACACCATACAGTACCAGACCATACATCCAGTACCAGACCATACCATCCAGTACCAAACCATACATCCAGTACCAGACCATGCCATCCAGTACCAGACCATACCATCCAGTACCAGACCATATCATACAGTATCAGACCACACCATACAGTACCATGGTGCTTTTTGTTAGACGGATACATTAATAAATGGACGGTAATACTATAATACTTAACTGATTATTTTTGATAGTTACCATATTTACATGTTACTCCAAGTTATTAAAATATTACCATGGCAGATGGATGGATGGATGGATAGATGTTATGGATGGATGGATGGATAGATGTTATGGATGGATGGATGGATGGATGTATGGATGGATGGATGGATGGATGGATGGATAGACAGACAGATACACAGTAGGAGACATAGATAGACAGAAAGAGAGACAGACAAACGGAGAGACAGATAGATAGATAGATGAATAATGGATGGATGGATGGATAGACAGATGCATGAATAGGTGAATGTGGAGGGTGTGTGTGGTAGAATTACTCTATTGTGATCATGACGGTCACGTCATTCCAGAGCTGTGTCATGCTGCACCGCTTGGTCACGCAGGCAAAACATTAAGACCACTTTTGTTGTTTATTTTTCATTGAATGAGAGCATGAATTTTCCTTTTGAGTCACGTTACACTGTTAGAGTTAAACAACATCTAGAGTGTGAAACCTACTACCACCAGGTTTGCTGATAAACTGCATTAAGCAGAGAATGATTTGTTGTAACACCCAATACCGTTCTTGTCAAGTCTAATCAAATGTCTCTCAAAAGCACGTTTCTGCATATCCTGCAGTCGGTCTCACTCAGAGGTGTGTAGGCGTCACACAGGTGTCTCTCGCTGATGATAAATCACTGCAGCTGGAGGCTTGTATCACAGTTGATAAGATTGTTGTGGTGTGAGAGAAAGTAGCTGCAGAGAAGTAAAATTAAATTGAGTTGTGCAAACAGTAACCGTGTCAATATTGACCTTATTGGTTAGAGCCACTATGACGTGTCCGCCCTGGAAGGACAGGGAGGCACTGAGTCAACACACAGTTTCCTTCCCTCGACCCCAGAGCAACCTCGGACACACAGCTGAACCACGCTCACAGAAGCAGCGCGGCAGCTTTATGTGGGACAAAACTGGCATTTTAAAACGGTTCAGTGACTAGTTTTGACTTATTTAAAAAATATTATTATTTAAATACTTATTTATAAAATAAAATCAGGATTAATTAATTAATTAATGCAGAGGAAAGCGCTATATATAAATGCAGTGAATTGTTATAATAATTAATTATTATTATTAAAAAATAATTAAAATAAAATTAAGCAATACAATCGATTAAAATAGTATTTCTTGGAGTTTGGGATTATTTAATTGGCTTGATTGAGGGCAACATTCTCTAAAAATATTAAATATTAGTAAAAAATAAATGTCCTTTAGTTACATAAAAATGACCCAGACCAGGGAAAACTAAACTAAACTAAAATACTAACTAAAGAAATAAAATAAAATAAAGACTTATTTTGAAAAATAAAGACAAAAAAATAAAATACAGTTAAACAAGTATACCTGAGACTTTTTTTTTTTCATTGCCGCTTTTTAAAAAAATAAAGTGGTTTGGCATGATTTCATTGGCTGGTTGTATTGATTGAGGGATAAACTCTCTAAAAGTATTAAACTAAATTATATTTCAATAATAATAATATAAAAAAATTTAAGTAAATAAACACCTGACAACTGTCTGACACTCGAAATCTTTTTCTTTTTTTTCTTTTTTTTTTTGTAATGCAATGCAGCTTTGTTTAAACCAATTAAGTGAAACATTGTCATTTCATTGGCTGTTTGTATTGATTGACAGGTGCTGTGGCCAGTGCGTTGGTGAAGCAGAAACTGGCGCAAGTGATTCTGAAGAAACAGAAGCAAGCGGTCCTGGAGAGGACGAACTCCAACCCCCTGAGCCCCGCATCGGTGGCCTACCGGTTAGAAGCGACTCTCGCTGTTGAAGTGCACATGTGCACAGATCCATGTGCTTATTTTCATCTTTTGTGCTCTGACAGGGAGTTGGTTCCAGATCCCAGCGCTCCCCTACAGTCGCTCCTGCCCTCCACCAAACCAACCCTCATAGAAGGATGCGACGAACCGACGAACCTGAGACGAGCACGTACGTCTCCCTCCAACATACACATACACATACACATACACATAGACATACACATACACATACACATACACATACACATAGACATACACATACACATACACATACACATACACATAGACATAGACATAGACATACACATACACATACACATAGACATACACATAGACATACACATAGACATAGACATAGACATAGACATACACATAGACATACACATACACATACACATACACATAGACATACACATAGACATAGACATAGACATACACATAGACATACACATACACATACACATACACATACACATAGACATACACATACACATAGACATAGACATAGACATACACATAGACATACACATACACATACACATACACATAGACATACACATACACATACACATACACATAGACATACACATAGACATACACATAGACATACACATACACATAGACATACACATACACATAGACATACACATACACATAGACATACACATACACATACACATAGACATACACATACACATACACATACACATACACATAGACATAGACATACACATACACATACACATACACATACACATACACATAGACATACACATACACATACACATACACATAGACATACACATACACATACACATACACATACACATACACATAGACATACACATACACATAGACATACACATAGACATAGACATAGACATACACATACACATACACATACACATACACATACACATAGACATACACATAGACATAGACATACACATAGCCATACACATAGACATACACATAGACATACACATACACATAGACATACACATACACATAGACATACACATACACATACACATACACATACACATAGACATACACATACACATAGACATACACATAGACATACACATACACATAGACATACACATACACATACACATACACATAGACATACACATACACATACACATACACATAGACATACACAGACATACACATACACATAGACATACACATACACATAGACATACACAGACATACACATACACATACACATAGACATACACAGACATACACATACACATAGACATACACATACACATAGACATACACATACACATAGACATACACAGACATACACATACACATAGACATACACATAGACATACACAGACATACACATACACATACACATAGACATACACATAGACATACACATAGACATACACATAGACATACACATAGACTTACACATACACATAGACATACACATAGACATACACATACACATAGACATACACAGACATACACATACACATAGACATACACAGACATACACATACACATAGACATACACATACACATAGACATACACATACACATACACATACACATACACATAGACATACACATACACATAGACATACACATAGACATACACATACACATAGACATACACATACACATACACATACACATAGACATACACATACACATACACATACACATACACATACACATAGACATACACAGACATACACATACACATAGACATACACATACACATAGACATACACAGACATACACATACACATACACATAGACATACACAGACATACACATACACATAGACATACACATACACATAGACATACACATACACATAGACATACACAGACATACACATACACATAGACATACACAGACATACACATACACATACACATAGACATACACAGACATACACATACACATAGACATACACATACACATAGACATACACATACACATAGACATACACAGACATACACATACACATAGACATACACATAGACATACACAGACATACACATACACATACACATAGACATACACATAGACATACACATAGACATACACATAGACATACACATAGACTTACACATACACATAGACATACACATAGACATACACATACACATAGACATACACAGACATACACATACACATAGACATACACAGACATACACATACACATAGACATACACATACACATAGACATACACATACACATACACATACACATACACATAGACATACACATACACATAGACATACACATAGACATACACATACACATAGACATACACATACACATACACATACACATAGACATACACATACACATACACATACACATACACATAGACATACACAGACATACACATACACATAGACATACACATACACATAGACATACACAGACATACACATACACATACACATAGACATACACAGACATACACATACACATAGACATACACATACACATAGACATACACATACACATACACATACACATAGACATACACATAGACATACACATACACATAGACATACACATAGACATACACATAGACATACACATACACATAGACATACACATAGACATACACATAGACATACACATAGACATACACATACACATACACATAGACATACACATAGACATACACATAGACATACACATAGACATACACATAGACTTACACATACACATAGACATACACATAGACATACACATACACATAGACATACACAGACATACACATACACATAGACATACACAGACATACACATACACATAGACATACACATACACATAGACATACACATACACATACACATACACATACACATAGACATACACATACACATAGACATACACATAGACATACACATACACATAGACATACACATACACATACACATACACATAGACATACACATACACATACACATACACATACACATAGACATACACAGACATACACATACACATAGACATACACATACACATAGACATACACAGACATACACATACACATACACATAGACATACACAGACATACACATACACATAGACATACACATACACATAGACATACACATACACATACACATACACATAGACATACACATAGACATACACATACACATAGACATACACATAGACATACACATAGACATACACATACACATACACATACACATAGACATACACATAGACATACACATAGACATACACATACACATACACATACACATACACATAGACATACACATACACATACACATACACATAGACATAGACATACACATACACATAGACATACACATAGACATAGACATACACATAGCCATACACATAGACATACACATAGACATACACATACACATAGACATACACATACACATAGACATACACATAGACATACACATAGACATACACATAGACATACACATAGACATACACATATACTAAAAACATACACATAGACATACACATAGACATACACATACACATAGACATACACATACACATAGACATAGACATAGACATAGACATAGACATACACATACACATAGACATACACATAGACATAGACATAGACATAGACATACACATACACATACACATACACATACACATAGACATAGACATACACACACACATACACATAGACATACACATACACATAGACATACACATACACATAGACATACACATACACATAGACATACACATAGACATACACATACACATACACATACACATACACATAGACATACACATACACATAGACATAGACATACACATAGACATACACATACACATAGACATACACATACACATAGACATAGACATACACATAGACATACACATAGACATACACATACACATACACATACACATACACATACACATGAGAGCTCATTCATCACAGCATGACATCACCATCTACAGATCACACACACACACTTCAGAGCAGGAGGCAGGGCTGGTCGTTCAGCAGGTGTGTGTGTGTGTGTGTGTGTGTGTGGAAGCATTCCAGCGCCGCTGCCTTGATCAAACACACCCCCAGCGCCTCGCTCTGCCTCCAGGCCGCCGCTGTTAACAAGGCCTTGCCTAACCTTCTCATTTACCTCTGAAGACGAGAACACTCCCCTGTCAGCCAGTCATTATGTCATAATAACTATGACTGGATGTCCTGTAAAGCCCAAAGTATACTTGTTTGTTTATGCATACTCTAGCCTATCATATGCTCCATTCTCCATTGATAGCGTGCACGAACGCATGCTCTCTAGAGAGTTTCATCTTTGACCAGTGTCGTCGCTATTTTTCTCCAGAAGTTATGACCGATAAAAATGTTTCTATTCTTATAAACTAAAGTTGTGGCTCTCCCCCTCACACAAGCGCTTGTCAATCTGGACGTCTGTTGCAGTCTCTGGTATTTTGTTGTTGTTGTTGTTGTTGTTGTTGTTTGTTGTTTGTTAGTGTCGTTTTCTACTGTGAAACGACGGCCCGGGGCAGTGTTGCCATCTTGTGGAACTGAATTACTGAAAAAAACAAATACAATGCACATGTGCGACCACCAGTGTGTACAAAGTATGTGCGGTTACAAAAATTGTCACTTAAAAAAATCCGTACTATTCAGGTGATGAAATGTGCATCACGCAAGTGACCATCAGCTGTAAGTGGACCCTCGCAGACACGTAAAAAACATAGACTGTAAAATAATATGGACGTAGTGTCCGCGACGTCACTCGTAGTTTTCTGAAGAGTGATTTTGAAGCCTAAAGTGGGCGGAGCCGGCCGTCGCCATCTTGGCAGCGCGTCACTCCCGGATAACCGGGAACGGGCAAAGAGGCGGATTAGCTGTGGTGACGTGACGCTAACAGACAGCAGACAAACGGCTTGTAGTGACAGCAGAGCAATCCACCTGTCAATCAAGTGGCCACACCCTTATTTATGCAGAACTTTAAAGCCTAATATAATTTAAACGGATGAGTTATAAAAAGTTCACCCACCCTCCCCCCTCACAGTTGTCATGAAGGGCAAAATTACCTATATAGACCAAAACTACTTTTTGCTCCAGGCTGTAAACTTATTTTTTTCTGCTGTAAAGTTGGGCATATTAACATGAGGGGTTTATGTGATCGACTCTCTTTTGGAGCCCGTCTCTAGCGGCCGGTCGATGAATTGCAGCTTAAGACACTTCCGTGTTGGATTCAAGAGAGAATCTGCTTGGATTGGAGAGTTGCCGCTTGGTTAAAAACTGAAGAATACTTTGGGCTTTATACTCAAAAGTCTTTGTTCTGCATTTTTTTTTTTAAATTTTTGGTTTAGATTTAGTTTTTTTTTACTTGTTTATTAGTGCTAAAACAAGCATCACTGTAATAATTGCTCATTCTTAGGTTTAAGGATTTCCTCTAAACCCACAACGGTAAAAGGCCTGTTCACACCAACACAAATTGAATCTGGTTTTTGTATGTGATTTGTCTGTACAAATCGATGCGTTATAAAACGTAAGACGGTCTGAAAGAAAATGCAAACTCACTCCGTGACAATAGGTGGCGCTTGTGGAAAAGCAGAAATACCCCAGTTCTGGATTCTTCCTCGCTTTAGCAAAATAGTCTGTTAACTTTCACAAACTAGTCGTAGTTTCATCTAACAGCAGCATCTCTGGGCATGTGACCAAAAGCTTGAATCTCATTGGCTGGCCAATTTTCTTCACAGTGCGATGGAATGTTATCCTGGATGCCAGCCTGAACCCCGCCCACAACATTTTTTGGTCGGGAAGTTCGGTCTGGACTCGATCCATTGAGGAGTAATAATGATCGGTTCAGAAATCGTCGAGCCAATCAAATTGCCAGGGCGGGCTTTATACGATGATGGACAGATGATCTGCAGTTACGTAATCATCACGTTATCAAAGAGCGCTTGGGTTGAACTGGTTTCCCTCAGAGGTGACCGCAGCTGGAGAACTGAGATGTGTAGCTTCCGCTATCGCGTCTGTTGTAAAAGAGAACTGCAATCAAGGATTTGTCGACCGGAAAGATGTGTTTGCCTTCTTTCCTACGGGATTCAGCAAAAGTTTAATTTATCAGCTGGCTCCGATGGTCACTAAGAAGATGGGACGCAATGAAAACCCTGCGGTCGTTGTGGTTTCTCCTTTGGTCGCACTCATGGAGGACCAAGTAAAAGAAGCAACACTCATTATTTTACTGCTTCCAGCGCGCGTGCAGTTGAGTTCTGTTGACAACTATGCGTAGCTCAGCATACGTCACTTACTGCGTTGCTCTGATTGGTTGTAGGTCTATCCAATTGAGTCCAGAGTTTTTTTTTTCCCCCTGGGGCAAGTTCAAGTTCAAAACAGTGAGCAACGTTTTGTCGGGGCTGAACGCAGCCCTGGTTCGGGTAAGACACGCCTCATAATCAAAGCCCTATGGAGCAGTATCAGACTCATTCTGACTAGAATATGAGTATGGCTAATGGAAGTCAGGCTAATGGAATATAACACCTCTAAAAACAATCCGTCGCATTGACAGCATAAAAATGTGTGTGTTGGTCTGAACAGAAGCATTGTCAGCTGTCATTAAAATGTTTATCGCACCAAAGTTTTGCACTGAATATTGGTCTTGTTGTGAACAGGCCTGAGGTATTACACTCAGAACGCGTTAGTAACCGCATAGCATCACCTGGCAACCAATCACAACAACCTTCCACTGGCAAACACCACTCACAATTTCTTTTGAAAATATCAAAGTTATATGTTGCTTCAGTGTAGAACAGAACATCTTGCAGAAGTTTTCAAGTAGTCCTTGAGAGAGTTTCCAAACACTTGACCTGTCCACTTCACATCAGTTCGGTGCCGTCTGTCAGGATCACTCTGTGCTCGATAGTCAAACATTTAACATGATAACCACAAGATGCTGACCAGACCAGTGTCATTTACTGGTGAAGTTGAGTAAGTCCAGCTGTGGAGTTACGGTTTTCAACATGTCCTCTCCCAGAACTTAAGGCTGATGGTGTAAGTGTGTTTTTAAAAGGACTAAAACAATTAGTAGGAAGTAGAGAAGAGATTTCAGAACCTTTGTCTTTTCTGAACCAGCGACAAAAGCGTTGAGCTGTACCTGTGCGATCAAAGGAAGTAGATGCTACATTTGCATATAAATAGTTATAGGTCAGTAGGGATGTGCAAAACTACCTCTAAATCGAAAATCAACCAAATAAAGATCTTTCTAATGAAATCTGAAAGATTTCTGTTCCTACATTTATGACGCCTATCCCTCTAAAACTGACTCTTCAAAAAGTCCATGAAGAGATCGCAAGTAATCTATATCAATCAAGTGGTTTAATCCATTTATATGATGAAAAGATTTAATTTAGGCTTTTGTTCACATATAAACAATTATCAACGCACATACATAGAGCACATCAAATATCGTAAACAAACGGGTCAAGCGTACTGACGCGTCAGTAGAAATCTGACGATTAAAGTCCTGAGACGGTTCATGAGATATACAGATGCTAGCTGATACAGCTATAGCATGCTATACTCGCTAGTCGGTTGTTGCGCAACTAGTTACCCAACCTGACCCGTGCTAAATGTCAAGTTTTCTTATTTGGCTTATTTGTGTCGACTCTCAAACAATCTACTCTAAATCCCAGGTGTTGCCATGCCGTTATTATAATATTATAAGGTTTTCTGTGAACACATTGCTGGTTGTTTGTCGTGGTTACGCAGCTTTATTTAACGGCGCTGTATATGCTCATGTATACACTGGGATGTTATTTGTCGTCATAAATTGCTACTTTTAAACAGCGCAGTGATGACACAACACATCGTCCCTCAAAGTAAAAGAAAAATCATGTTTAATGAACAAACAAACAACAATTGACCCTGCAGAAGAACAGTAGATGAGCTAGCTGACAGACTACTATACGACCCAAAGTGTGTCATCCTTTTTGGTAATCCTATTGTTTTTTTTTTTGTTGTTCTTTCTTGTTCGCAGGGTCAGAGCCCAACCTGAAGGTGAAGCACAAGTTAAAGAAGCACCTGAACACCCGGAAGAGTCCGCTGACCCGCAAAGAGAGCGCGCCGCCCACCGTCAAGCACCGCGGCCCTGACGCGCTGGGTAACTAAACCGCCATGTTCTCATGCAGACCTGCTGCCAGCTGAAGTAACACGACGCATAGTTATATTCATGTTTTTTCACCAGGACCAGGACATATTCCTCAACACTCAGTCACTTATTCACAACTCTTCACACAGTTCTTACCGCTTGGCACAGCAGTTCGTTTCTCATTCAAAATGCACTAAAACTACCAAAACACTTCATTCATGTCTCAAATCAACTCATTCTTCCATAAAGATTTTCTCTCAACATACACAGTTGTTGCAGCTGACCTTATTTCATATGCGTTTGTCGGAGTTTCCCTTTCAGACGCAAAATGTGAGTGAAGAGCATTTGAAGTCCCCTTGTTGTGAAAATAAAATCCAGCTTTTAATGTTGCTTATATGTGGTGTTTTTAATACGCTTTAAGACAAACCATGTGCAGATTCATAAGTCGAGTATTTCCTCCTTAAAACTGCAGTGAACCAAAGACAGTCTCAAACACACGGTTTGAAATCGCTGGTGTTTCTGGCGTCACAAACTACCTTGCAACCAATCCACATGAGTGAGTGGAGGCGGGACTCATTTGCATATTCATAGATATGCAAATGAGCTAAATGAGGGTGTGGAGTTACATTCAAGCTATTTTAAGGCATGAAGGCATTTTTTTTCAAGGAAAACATTTTTAAATGTCATTTTGGTGATCAAAGATGAGTTTTAAGGGATAAAATGGCTGACTACATGGGGACTTTAAATGAATTAAGTACACAGTAGTGAATTTTTTCACTTATATTTACTGCCCCAAAAAGCACATCTTCACCCATTTTGCGCTTGACATGACTGGATTTGTCAGTAGATCACGCGCAGAACTTTCCGCTCCCATCGGCTCTTTTATGGGATTGACCTCTCACGCTAATTTGCCCTGTTCAGTAAATCTGGCCCTTAGACTGCAGTCTTGCTCAGTGTGTGACGCGTTTTGAAAAAGGGACTGAAGTAAAACTTGTAACGCATGTGTGTGTTCCTCTCAGACTCGTCGCCCAGCAGCAGCAGCACTCCAGTGTCGGGCTGCAGCTCCCCGAACGACAGCCTGCCCAATGAGAACGGAGCGCTGCCCGCGCCCGCCAGCCTGTGCCATGAGGTAACGGTCCTCACACTCCCCAAACACACTCCTCAGCAGAGCTTCTCAGGTGCGTCTCGGCTCCCTTAGAATGGGACTCATGCTAATGCAATTGCACATCCAAACAATTATGGAAAATGACTCATTGTGTAATAATGCGGTCGGTTTAAGTGAAGTTAGCTTCTCCCTGTTTTAAAAAATACAATCTGTTGCAGAGAGGACAAACTCCCAGCCGAACACACACACACACACACCCACGCACACCGAGGCATGATGGGACAGTTCTTTAATATTGCTCTGGTGGGAGTTGTTTGTGCTCGACAGGGCTTGTTTCAGGAGGTTTGCGCCGCCCTTTGGCATAATGACATGTTTTAAACAAAGACACTGGAGAAGGACAGCTGCAGGCAGCTGCCAGGACACCCAATCTCCCGTTTCCATCCACAGCCTCCTCCTCGCTTTATTACTCTACGCTCCTCCATTTTTGCGCTTGAATAAATGCAGGAGTCTCTGATGGGTCGCACACGGGAACCCCGTCCGCTCGCACGCAAGAGCTGATCCCGCTCACAGACCGACACGCAGAGCCGCTGTTAGGGGACCGCATTTGCCCAATGGACATTTTTTAGCTTTATGACGACATTTTTCAACTAAGTATCATTAATACTTAATTCATTGAAAAACATTCTCAAGTGAAATTTCATTTATGGCTGATAATTATAAAACAAATCAACATCAAATATAAAGGTAGCTGTAATTAATATGCACAAATAATGCTTTAAAAATATATCATAAAATAAATATAGAAAAATGTATATTATAAAACATGCACGGAAAATCCTTTGCTGCAATAAATGACAAAATATATAATAAAATAAATATAGAAAAAATATATTATAAAATGTTAAATGCACAAATGCTTTGATCAAATAAATAAAAAAATATGATGAAATAAATATGTGAAAATATATATTATAAAACATGACATGCACGAATAATGGTTTGCTACATTAAATAAATAAATATATGATAAAAGAAATGTATAAAAATATATTATAAAACATGATATGCATGAATGATGCTTTGCTATATTACATGTGTCTATATATAATAAAATAAATATATAAAATATATATATTATAAAACATATGGAGGAATAATGCTTTGCTACAATAAATGTAAATATATATGCTGAAATAAATTTATAAAAACATAACTAATAAAACATGAAATGCATGAATAATGATTCACTACAATACATTTAAAAATATATAACAAAATAAATATGTAATAAATTATTATATTATAAAAAAATATGGATATATATATTGTAAAACATATGCACGAATAATGCTTTTCTAGAATAAATAAAAAAATATATTATAAAATAAATATCTAAAAAGTTTAATAACAATTGAATACAAAAATATGTTAGATTATACAAATCTCTACGGTCTACTTCTAGATTTCTACTTCTACTACTAGATTTGAATGAAATCACTGATCCGAGTGTTTGAGTTTGCATTAAGTGTGTTCAGCTGATTTTAGTGGGTTTTTTTTTTTTTTTTTTTTTTTTTCATAATATAAACCAACATATTAGCAGCTTTGGGTCCTGAGACGTGTGACGGGTCACTGTGGTGTCTGTCCATCACTAGGTCTAAAAGAGAATATATCACATGGCAGACACCCATGATAGCGGTTTAATCTCTGTGCCTGCGGTGTGTGTGTGTGTGTGTGTGTGTGTGTGTGTGTGTGTGTGTTTCAGGCTCAGAGGCTGCTGTTGCAGGACGGGTCTCTCGCTCACTTCACAGTGCAGAATCCGTCCAGTCTGCCCACCATCACGCTAGGCCTCCCCGCCAACACCAAGGTATCGCAGTCGCCATCATTCAACCCTGAACCCGTCCTGAAAGTGCACCTTTACCTTTCATTTCATTACAAATATAGATTTGAAGTTCACCACAAGTGCACATTCAACACAATCAAGCACACTTTTTTTTCACAAGAATTTAATACCCAAATTACACGTTTGAAAAACAGAACATGCATTATTTTCCTGTTTATTAAACGGTTCGAATATGTATCATTTCAATCGTACATGGTTATAAGTCAATATAGCATTCCAGCCTTGTTGAATATGAAACAATATGGGATCGGATTGAAAATTGCAATGCGATGACAAAACTACATTGCTCCCATTATAACCAACAAAGCTGTCAACACTGCAAGCTGCGCAACATCTGTACAGGGGTGTGGGCAAGCGGCCATGCTAACAGCGCCAGGGAAAACTCACGTCAACATTAAAAACAACACTTTCAAGTTTAAAGCCTCAGCCAACTAACATGAGAGCAAGTGAAATAAAAGTAACAAACGTGTTGCTTTCCATATAAAAGAAATGAATTAACGCATTTAGCTTCGACATCATGTTTTTACACAACACAGTGCCAAAATTGTTTATTGAACGAAATTTAATTTTTATGGTTTCATGCTCTTGGCACCCAATAATTCTCCACCTAAAACTCATATTTAATGTATTCTGGTTCATATTTTCTTATGAATGACTTGCATTTAGTAAGTTTCTTTTCTCCTTATGCCAGAACAGACCTGAGACCTGAGTAATGTCGTTAAATATACAGTCAAACCAACATTTATTCAGACACCTTCAACATTTCTCACATTATCACAGTTTATTCGCTATCGTTTAGAAAATGGTAATAAAATATGACAATAACTCAGAGTTATGAAGTCCGTTGATATTTCACTGGTGTTGTCCGTCCTTCTGTTAGACTCTCACAGATGAATTATGTTGAATATCTGTCAGCTGTTAAATTTAACTACACAATTAGATAATGCCAATTTAGCTCAAACAATCTCCAAGCAATGCTTCATTTTGTTCAGTCTGTGTGTGAAAAGGTCGTATTAGCAATTAAAGAAAAAACACTTCTGCAAAACATGATCAGGTCAAAGTGTCTGAATCATTTTTGGTCCTAAATTTGTATTAATTTTACTGGTAGTCGCTGTATGCAGAATTTATAAATGAACTACAGTGTCCTTCACCCACTAGTAAAACAATATCAAAAATGATATCTGGTGTCTGAATAATGTTTGGTTTGACTGTAGTTCCTCACGCACGCATGCTAGTGTCATCAGCTGTTCTGAGGCTGAACTCAGAGCTAGTGTCGTGTTGTAAAGCGCTGGCTGTGTGTCTGCAGGCGGAGAGCGAGTTGGGCTCACTGAAGCTGGGTCGTGTGCCGGTGGGACCGGGCGCTTCTCCGCTGCTGGTTCCTCTGGGTGTGGAAGAGCAGACGGGACAGCTCATGCAGCCCGTGCTCATCCTGGAGCCCTCTGGACTCGTGCACGCCCCGATGCTGGCCGGTAAGATCTGCAGGATCAGCCTGAGGAAATACCAGGAGCTTGATGTGTGCGCCATCTAGTGGCCACTCCTTCACATGACAGGGGGTTGGAAATAATATGCCAGTTACAAAATATTTTTAGAATAAAGGACTGTTTTTTTTGTTATTTAAAAAAATAAAAAAAATTTTTAGATAGGATTTATTGTATATGTATAATTATTATTCATATTGATAGTGAGACATTATTATTATTATTTATTTTATTTTATTTGATTTATTTGGTGCATTAGCAACCAAGCACTGGACATGCATTCATTCAGCAAGAATACATCAAATTGGTCAAATATGACAACAAATACATTTATAATGTTACAAAAGATTTATATTTCAAATAAATACTGTTCTTTTGATCCATTTATCCAAGAATCCTGAAAAAGTATCACGTTTTCCACAAAAATATGAAGCAGCACTTTCAACATTGATAATAATAATAATAATGAATGTTTCTTGAGCATCAAACTCATCATATCAGACTGATTTATGAGGGATCATGTGACACTGAAGACTGGAGTGATGATGCTGAATATTTGAAAGATAGATAGACAGACTGACAGACAGATAGATACAAAAATAGATAGATAGATAGATAGATAGATAGATAGATAGATAGATAGATAGATAGATAGATAGATAGATCTATTTAGTCATTAATAATATTAATAGTAATATTTACTATTTAGATCCTTTATTAATCCTCAGTGGGATTCAGCTTTGATCACATGAATCAATTACATGTTAATATATATTCACATAGAAAACAGTTATTTTAAATTGTTATAATATTTCACAATATTACTGTATTAATGCAGTTTTAGTGAGCATAAGATACTTCAGTCAAAATCATGAAAAAATCTTACCAACCCCAAACTTTTGAATGGTAGTGTATATTATAATAATATTTTTTAATAGATTATTATATGAATACGATTTTAATAACCTTAGTTATTTCTTATAAGTAAACAAAAACCTAAACATTAAAAAATACAAACATGTATTACAAATCTGTATTTTTTGTGTTTATAATTCAACCGCCGTGTTCACAGGGTTCATGACGATATGCTAAAATTGTTATATTTAAGCCATCGTGGATCGTTTAATGTGTTTATTTTCTACTTTCGCGTGATCTGTGGCATGATATTTTGACATCTAGCTTGAATATTATGCTTTCATCTGCTGGAATTGTAAGCAGATTTGCCTGTGATCAGTTCCAGGTCTGGGTCCGGTTCCTCTGCAGTTCAGCGCGTCTGGTCCTCATAAGCCTCTGAGCCGCACGCGCTCGGAGCCGCTGCCCCAGAGTCCCCGGGCCCTCCACCCGCACCCGCACCTGCTCCAGCACAGCGCTCTGGTCCTCGAGAGGCTCAAACAGCAGACGCACCTGGGCAAGGTACTGACCTCGAGACACGTCTCTCTCAAATCACAGTTATTTTCTACGGTTACACGTTATTTCGATGGTCCTCTTTAGACATTCTGCTAACTACATGCTAACTAACTCTCATTAGAGTATCAGTAGACTGTTAGGATTCAGCTTAGTAGAATAAGTTCTTAACTAATGTTAAAGACATCGGGCCCTATCATACACCCGGCGTAATGCGGTGCCAGGCGCGACGCAAGTGTGTTTTGCTAGTTTCAGCCTGACGCAGTTATCATTTTCACGTCCTGCGCCACATTGTTTTAATAGCGAATGCATTTGCACCCATCTGAAAACGAGGTGTGTTCAGGCGCATTGTTGGTGCGTTGCTATTTTGAGGAACTGAAATAGACTTTAAATTTAAAATGGCGCAATATTTTTTTTGTTATTTAAAGATCGTGTTAGTAATGTGAGCCTATAGGCGGGTCCACAACACGCGTACACTCTGCTTATTACACACACACTCTGCTTATTACACACACAGGGACGCGCAACAGCACACAAACATGTTAAATATATTAAAAATAAAAGGATTACAATGTAAAAGATGAATATCGTGTACATAAAGATATGGTGAATCCGGCTCGTCCCGTAGATGCTCTGCTTGTGCTTTAACCTCGCGCACGAGCAGAGCCGACACCTCTCTGAAGAAGCGTTCAGTCTTTCCGCTTACAATCCCGCCATGTAAATAGCGAATCCGCCATGGCTCGAGCGCAACTGGCTTTTAAAGGGAATGGGAGATGAGACTCTGATTGGTTTATTGCACGTTACGCCCAAAACACACCCATTACTCATTAAGAGAATAGGGACAACCCTTTTAGACCATGCACCGGGTGCGCCGACCATTTCCCCGTCGTTAAACCAGCAAAAGTGGATTCAGACACGCCCTCAGTGCACTTGCGCCGTGTGCTTTAGACCATGCGCTTAGATCGTTAAAATAGGGCCCCTTAACCTTATTGTAAAGTGTTACCAGAAGAAGTACACAGTTTTAGGACAGTATACTACAGCATACTATAGTAATTGACATCAAAAGGATGTGTGTGTCCTCCAGCTCATGTCGAAGTCCAGCGAGAAGCCTCGTCTGCGGCAGATCCCGTCGGAGGACATGGACTCGGAGGAGGGGGGGCCGTCAGCGGGGGACGCGCACCAGGGCCGGATCAGGGCCGAGTCACAGCGAGAGATGGAGAACCAGGAGGAGCACATCAACCTGCAGCACACACTCATCCTCAACCAGGTCAGAGCAAGAATACGCCACGCTAGCTCTGTTCAACAACAAGGTCTGGCAAAATCTTACTGCAAAATGATTTGTGTTACGGGTGAGGGGGAAGCCAAAAATGTAAAAATATAAGAAAATTTCTGAAATATTCCAATGATTATGGGTGAATTTCACAAAAACACATCTGAGTAAAAAAGTCTTTGTTTGTTTGAATACGTCTCTTATGCTCACCAAGACTAATTTGAACAATATTATGAAATATTATTAAAATTTAACATTTTAAAATACTGTTTTCTATGTGAATATAATGTAAAATGTAATTTATTCCTGTGATCAAAGCTGAATTTCCAGCATCATCACTCCAGTCTTCAGTGTCACATGATCCTTCAGAAATCACTCTGATATGATGATCTGATGCTCAAGAAACATGTCTGATTATTATTAATGTTAAAAAAAGTTGTGCTACTTCATATTTTTGTGGAAACCATGATAAAAAAAAATTCAGGATTCTCTGATGAATAGAAAAAGTTAGAAAAAATATAAATCTTCTGTAATGTTATAATGTCTTCACTTTGCATTAATTGCATCCTTGCTGAATAACAGTATTAATTTCTTTACAAAAAATCTTGACTGTTGATCAATAGTGTAGATAATCTGAAAATCCAAATAAAAAGTTGTTTCCTTGTATAAAGAAAAGCCATTCTTATTTGTAACCTTAAGATTCTTATAACACCAATTGTGAATATTGTCATTTATGTTTCTATTTGAAATAATTATTTTCCATATATTTGCTGACTTGAGGGCAATCCAGATGTTTCTTAATATGTGTTTCGTAAAAAAAGAAAGAAAAAGAAACACTGACACTGTTTTAACACTGACATTATTTTTATGTCAATTAAGCAAATTGTTCCTCCCCATCTCTCAATCCCTGTAGTGTTTTATTTTTGAGTTTGTATGACATTCTCATTATTATCCATAACATCATCATTTTATCCATAACACAAATATTTTAAGTTATAGCTGCTACTTTTATATTTTTAAATTTTCATTTTCATTTACACTGTCCATCATGAGGTACAAATACCATTAATGTCATGTATCATCATTTTTCCATACTTCCATATTATATTTTATTACAGACATGTATCTCAGATCTTCCCAGTTGTGCATGCAAACGTGTTTTGATTCAAACGCTTTGTTTTGCAGTCACGTCTGTGGGAAACGCAGAAACAACTCCAGCAACTGCGCAGACAGACGGCCCACATGGAGACGCTGACGGTACCCATGATGCTCGGCGGCATGCACCGGCCGCTGTCCCGCACGCAGTCGTCTCCCGCCTCCACCTCGCTGACGCTGCCGGACAAAACCTTGCCTCTGTCCTCGACCACGGAGCCGTCCCAGAGCCAACCGCGCTTCACCACGGGTACAGCGCCTGTGCCAAACACCCCTCACGCCTCACTCTTCAGCCCTCACTGACTCAAACCCCAACGCCTTAATGTGTGTGTGTGCAGGTCTGGTGTACGACTCCCAGATGCTGAAGCACCAGTGCACGTGCGGAGACAACAGCAGCCACCCCGAGCATGCTGGGAGAATCCAGAGCATCTGGTCCCGCCTGCAGGAGAGGGGCCTCAGGGGCCAGTGCGAGGTATTCACAGTTCCTCTCCTTTCCTAAAGGGGGCGCTGACTAATCCCTCCTATCATTCCAACATGATATTTGCTTCAACTCATCCACATTAAAGGGACGGTTCAGCCCAAAACAAACAGTCCCTCATCATTCCTTCACCCTCGTGTGGTTGTTTTCTTCTGGAGGACACTAGACACACATTTATAGACCTCTTCAATATTCTGTAAAGCACCATAAAAGTGGCCCATGTGACGCATCCTAGCCTTCTGGAGCTACATGATTGATTCATGTGAGGAACAGACTGAAGTTTAAGCTGCTATTCAGGGAAACTGGTCTGAATGATTCGTTCTCTAATCGGATGGATCGAGTGTCATGAGAATCCATTGCTCCCCAAGCCAAGCGATCCGATTGGCTCAGTGAACTGGTTTCACAGACCAGGTTTAGATTAAGCCAGGATTAGGCTTTAGTTCAATTAGGACATTTAAGCAGCTTTTATTTACATGCCTTAGGCATATTTTAAGATATCTCATATTTCAGTGATAACAGCTCAAACATGCATTTCTGGGACTAGACTTGAGCCTCGTCTGTGAAACCAGTGGAAAAGTATTTGAAATCGTGAAAAGAACGTATTCAGAAATCTTTGTAAATAACCTCCGAAAGTTACGACCCCCTCCAACTTGTCTTAAATCCCCAAAGCGAAGTCGTTTCAAGAGTCTGTTGGGTTGTTTCAAATATCAAGCAGTATAACTGAACACTTTAAATCACACTGTGCATTAAAAAAGCGGCGCCATGAAAATACTTTGATATTTATTATGGTAAACTGTAGTGTTTTTTGTGTTTTGATCCGCGAGTCTTTGCAAGAACCTCCGTACAATCAGATCAAACCAAAGCCTGTCGTTTACTTCGTAAGAAAATAATAAGATGATCGTAAGAAAATATTTGAGAACTCAAATTTTTTTCTCAAGAAAAGATTTCGCGAATCCAAAGAGCTCCAAATTTTCTCTAAATAATGGCTTTTCTTCAGACACAACCTTTGAATGACTTTTGCCCACACTCTTTTGTCCTTTTCGAAGCGTCAGTCCTCATTCGCATTCATTATACTGATAAGAGTTTGAAAGAATTGAAAAAAAGGAGGGAAATTCGCCAAAACATCCAGAAACCGCCCTACTTTTACTAACTCCAGTGTCACGACTGCTGACACCATGTTTGCAGCATGACAGTGTTTCTTCTCGCTCATCGTGTTTGCTTCCTCCTCAGAGTATTCGAGGAAGAAAGGCCACCCTAGAAGAGTTACAGTCCGTCCACACGGAGCGACACGTCCTGCTGTACGGCACCAATCCACTCAACCGCCTCAAACTGGACAATCGCAAACTGGCCGGTAACACATCATCATCACACACACACGCACACACACGACTCAGATCTGATACACATGATTCAGCTGCAGTTTGGCCAGCGCAACACCCCATTTTTCAAAGCAAAGACACACAGGCACGCCAACACACGAATATGAGCGACTTTTCAAAATTACTAAAGGGTTGGAAATGCCAAACGTCGATTGCGAGAATGACAGTTAATCTGCTTGACGTCACTCTGTGTCCAACAGGCATACTGTCACAGCGGATGTTCGTCATGCTGCCCTGCGGGGGAGTCGGGGTAAGTGAAAACACACACACACACACACACACACACACACTTCAACTTGGTCATAAACCTTCAAGAAACTCGTTCGATCGTAAATTAAGTAGAGATGCGTGATATGTTGCTGGCCATTGTATTATTTGTTGGTAACTGGGAAAATTAAATTACTATTATTGATGTGGAAAGTGGAATTATGGCAATTTCAGCAGAGAATCTTACAGTATATATATATTTTGGCACATACAGTCAGACAGTTTTTGTGTACATAAAAGTATAACCCTGAAAAATATGATGTTTTTAGCCAAGTTAGCATGTCATGTTGCTCTTGGAGGGTTATTTAAAGATCCACGTGTCATTTTACGCTGTGTTTGGGCTCGTTTTAATCAGAATCGTCTGCCGTAAGTGAAAATCGAACATTTTCCAGTAACACTTTATTTCGACGGTCCACTTTAGACATTTTACTAACTACAAGTAACTTTTGCAACTACATGTCAACTAGCGGTCATTAGAGTATTACTGTCTGCTTAATATACACTTTATTGTGATGCTCCTCCAACAGACAATCTACTGACTATACGTGACTTTGCAACTACATGTCAACTTATTCTACTAACCCTTATTCTAAATGATGTTTTTACTAGTTTCTATTAAATCATTATCAACCTATATCATAAATTGAAAGGGTTATAATGCAAAAACACTGTTTGTTAGCAGATATCGTTATCTATTTCTAGTATGGGGAACACATATTCACGATTAACTATGACTTTTGCCTCAATAAACTCCTAATTTACTGCTTATTAATAGTTAGTAAGGTAGTTTTTGGAGCGTTTAAGTTTGTGTATTGGGTGGGATTAAGGAATGTAGAATATGGCCGTGCAGAATAAGACATTAATATGCGATTAATAAGTAACAATAAACAGCCAATTATCCTAGTAATATGCATGCTAATAGGCAACTAGTTAATAGTGAGAATTGAACCCTAAAATAAAGTGTTACCTTTCTATTTCCCTAAAATTAAAGGGTTAGTTCACCCAAAAATTAAAAGTCTGTCATGGTTTACTCACCCTCGTGTCAGTTTACATCAATACTACTTTTTCTTTCCTGGAACACAATTGAAGATATTTGGTTACACTTTAGTTTAGGGTCCAATTATTGACACTATTAACAAACTACTAACTATGACTTTTAACTCAATAAACTCCTAATTACTAGTTAGTAAGGTAGTTGTTAAGTTTAGGTATTGGGTGATTAAGGGATGGAGAATATGATCATGCAGAATAAGGCATTCATATGTGCTTTATAAGTAATAATAAACAATTAATATCCTAGTAATATGCATGCTAATAAGCAGCTTGTTAATAGTGAAAATTTGACCCTAAACTAAAGTGTTACCAGATATTTGTAATATCGTCTTATAATTTGTATTCATCTATTAAATGTCCACACAACCAAAGCTTTAACGAATCAAAAAGTACCAAAAGGCATTGCAAAAGTCATCCTTGCGACTCAAACAGTTTAATCCAAGGCTTTTATTCACATTGATCAACGCACATACATAGAGCACATCAAATATGGTAGACAGTCCCTAATGCATGGGAACTACCCTCATTGGTTTTTGCATGTCAAGCAAGGTCGTTTGAGCTGCCGTTGTCATGTTGATCAATGTTTAAATGTGAATAAAAGCCTGAATTCAATCTGTTCATCAGATAAATGGAATCTGTCTCTTCAGAAGACTTGGATTAAACCACTCAAATCATGTGGATTACTTTTACAGTCTCTTTATGAGCGTCAGTTTTGGTGGAATGGATTATGTTAATGGAGGGACAGAAACCTCAGAGCTTTCATTAAAAATATCTTCATTTGTGTTTGGAAGATGAACAAGTCTTATGGGTTTGAGGGTCAGTAAATGATGACAGAATTATTTTTTGTTTAACATTTTTTGGTGAAGTTAAGTCAGGGGTGTCCAAACTCGGTCCTGGAGGGCCACTCTCCTGCAGAGTTTAGCTCCAACTTTTCTCAACACACCAGCCTGGAAGTTTCCAGTATGCTGAGTAAGACACTGATTAACTGGTTCAGGTGTGTTTAATTGGGGTTGGAGATGAACTCTGCAGGACTGTGGCCCTCCCCGAGCAGAATTGGACACCCCTCCCCTAGAGTGATTTGAAATATTAGGTTTAAATGCAGTGCTCATGACGAGTGCCACATTTGCAGCCACCATTCCCTTCTGCCGAGCCCCCAGTGACGCCTGCTCCACAGAAACCACTGGCCGACAGTCTATACGGCATGTGTGGACTTTGCATATGAGGTCCTGCCAGTCCATTTAACTATACAAGCCAGTGAGCACTGATCCCAGCACAGTCGACACGCGCTGCACCCCTGCTGAAAATTTGGAGAAAATGTTGAAAACTTCACTCCGACGATCAAGCCCAGAGCAGGTCCATGTGGATTGATTGGAACAATATGTGCCATGAAGGATAAAAGAAATTCCAGCCCTCTCATTGTTCACAGTGCCAAACCACAAGTTCTGCACAAAAAAAAAAGGATGAGGGAAAATGAAAGAGAAAAGAGAGAAGGAAGATGTGGGGAGCAGGGCAACAAACAAAAGGGAGAGAGGGGAATGTATAACCTCATTCTTTCTTCTCATGGCCACCCCGTACTCTCATGCCCCTTATGAATGTGGTTTTATATTAATTTAATGATGGTCTGTTTACCGAAGCAAACATCACTATTACTACCACTCATACCTAGAGTGAGGGCTTTGTTCAGAGCAACGTTTATGCTACGGACATGAATTATACTGTACCTTGAATTGATCAGAATTGATGATTTTCACTTGGACAGTTCAGATAGTGCCGTCTCATTGGTTTGTGGGGATATCGGCGTGTGCAAACCTGTGGAGCATGTGGTTTCCCATTTAGATTATAAACAGGCTGTGTGATCACGAGGAAGGGTTATAATTAGTGGTCGACCGATAATCGCCTTGACCGATATCATCAGCTGATATTTAAATCTTTTTTTTTGTCGATACATTTTGTAAGAGTGACTTGTGGCTTTCAGTCGGGACACGAGCGAGCGGCTTTAAACCCTTGGTTTCGAACTGCACTTTATCCTGTTGGTCGCTTTGTCATATTCATGTCTTATTCACTGTGTACTGTATGTGAAGTTAGTGCGACCTGGTCTTTATTTAAGAAAATATGATTCCCAGTGGACGCAGATTACTGTTGCTTCTGTTTATTTGTGTTCGTCAGCAACTTATTTATTTGTGAAAAGTACTATATGGTTACAGAATGAAGAACTTTAAATGTGTTTACAATACAGAAGTCAACTGATTGTCTATGGAAGCTTCTTTCCGCCACAGAATAAAAAATAAAAAAGGTGATTGCGACTTTTTCCTCTCACAATTCTGACCTTTTTTCTCGCAATTGCGAGTTATAAAGTCAGATTTGTGGGGGGGGGAGTCTGAATTTTGAGTTATAAAGACAGAATTATGAGATATAAACTTGCAATTCTGTGAAAAAAGTCAGTATTTTTCCTCCAGAATTGGATTTTATTTCTCGCAATTGCAAGTTTATATCTCACAATTCTAAATTATGAGTCAGAATTGCGAGTAAAAGTCAAAATTATCGTATCAGTTGTTTTATTCCGTGGCAGAAACAAGCTTAGTTGTCAGTTGATTCATTTATCAAATTTATTTCGAATTATTTTAGTAAATATTATGTAAAATAAAACGTGTGTCTGGGCGTTTTGCACAGACAAGAACTAGCTGAACGACTATGGTTGATCTGGCTCAAAATATCTGGCATTTTTCATCCTCCAATATGATAATGCGTGTAATCTGCAAGCCGGCGCAGTGATGAGAGACCGTGTTTATGGCAATATGGAGACCACACAAAGAATATTTAAACATGCCATTAGTATGACACATAACAGGAAATCTATTTATAGTGTCGGTCATTCTAGCCGCTTTCTTGTAGTGTATTCTTGAAATGTAGTTTACGTTCTGTAATTTGTAACACACACTACGCCTTGTGGATGCTTACAACAAAAATAAGCATCTAAATACTTTTGCGAGCATGAGTGATCTTTATACAAATATGGTTGGGTAAACATATTTCGTCATAAATCTCCAGCGTTCACATCTGTGTGAAAGCATACAGCTGGTTATTCGTTCATGTGTTATTTGAATAGGATTAGGGTCCGTTTATTGATAGGTTTAAATTGTGAGTTAAGGAGAATTAAAGATGAGATCCTTCAAATTAAGTTCAGTCTTGTTGTCTGCAGATGTTGTTGACGAACACGTCTCTGTTTCGTCAGTTTAACGAGGGGACGTTTGCCGTAAGTGCCCGTCATGTGACGCTGGCATGGTGCAGACGTGCCCTCCGCTTGAACCGCTGTTTGCGGCTTTGCAGATTTATGAACGCTGATCACGGCTGTCATAATGATAAATGTGCTCGTGTACGCCAAGACAATTCAGCTACATCATTTTATTCTGGCAGAATGAGGGACTGACATAGATTATGCGTCATGTACGCGGCGCTGAGGGATTACGTGAGCCAGGGCTTGGGTGGAGGCGCAAACTGTGAAACCGTCTCAAAATCAAGTGTTAACTTCGGGTTTACATCCACATAAATCACTGAGCCAAGCTGTTCTGTTTATGAACGGATTGGTTACTCCTAAGTGGGGTAAATAAGTGAATCAACAGGTTTTTAGCCCTCACCAGAGCTCTTTGCTTGTGTTTGGACAGGTGGACAACGACACCATCTGGAACGAGATGCACACCTCCACAGCGTCCCGCATGGCGGCCGGGAGCGTGACCGAGCTGGCCTTCAGAGTGGCCAAAGGAGAGCTCAAGGTCTGTTCAGGACAACATACAAACCTTCAAACTGTTGATTTTAGTGTTTTTTTAGTGACTGATCGTGTTTAGTTTGTAGGTGAGCCACATGTACGACTTTTTTAAGGTGTGTACCAACATCTTTACACCACTGGTTTAACACAGTCGCATCCCAAGACGTCAACTAACTGACGCTTTTGACCATACGTCAACATCCGACGTTTTAGGGTACCCTTTAACGTCAGTTAGATGACGATCCTGGGGCGTCATCCAACTGACGCTTTACCTTTAACGTCAGTTAGATGACGCGGGTAGGTTTAGGTCTGGGGTAGGGTTAGGATTAGATAGCGTCATCTAACTGACGTTAAAGGGTACCCTAAAACGTCGGATGTTGACGTATGGTCAAAAGCGTCAGTTGGTTGACGTCTTGGGATGAGACTGCGCTGACTGGTTAGATATCCGGCTCAGAAACAGCCAATTCTGATGGTACTTGTTTGGCAACATTAACACCCGCCAAAAGCGTGTGTATTTCAGCAGTGGCGTGTAACGCAGTCACTCCTACTAGACACTTTGGCGGCTTGAATTGTATCTATAATGTATACATTTTCCAATTGTATTCTTTTAAAAAGGCTTCTGAAATAATAAACTAGGTAAAATGTAGTGTTGTCAAAAATATCGATTTTTCGATAACGTATCGATACTGAAATATCTGAAACGTTTCCAATACTCATTTTCCACAGAATAGACACACGCTCTCTCTCAGCTGTCTGACAGCGAGTGACACACAAACCCGCCTCCACTCACTCACTCGTTTCATTTGCTCCGGATGAATATTGCTGATGTTACAGGGCTTGAATTTCGGCGTGGGATTGCACATATTGCACATAATTTTACTCATTCCCGCAGATTTTGCGCTCACACCCAAACTGTGGCACATAAAGCCGCCTCTCGGCACTAAATGTAGTTATTTTTTGCTGCTTATTGCGCTTAAACAGTCAAATACACAAAATGATGTCAAAATGCCAGTCTTGGTCAGTATTCACGTAAACACAGTGAGTTATGTTTCAAGTGAACGTAAACAGTTGAGAGAGAAAACGCATGTGTAATAGAATAATGGATCCGTGCGTCTGGTCTTAAAGTGACAGCAACCTAATAAACCTGCTGACAAATTATGAGATCATATCAAAAACATCTATATGGCCGTTTTTCCCCATGGTATCGACGTCCAAATAGTGGCCAGTGGAAATGCTGAGTGGCTCGTAACTTTGGAAAACCAGTAGACACAGCAGCTGGTGAGCAAAAACAGTCAAGTCCTGTTGCACCTAAAACTGAAACAAACCTGGAACTACTATAAAAATATGCATATGTTAAAGAAGCCACAAATAATTTAGAGTTCTTTAACTAGACCCTTATTTAAGTTAATAAGTAAAAATCACAAGTTTTTTTTATATATTGTCAAATGTAAGTATTTCATGTGATCAAAGCTGTATTTTCAGCATCATTACTCCAGTCTTCAGTGTCACATGATCCTTCATAAATCACTCTAATATGATGATCTGATGCTCAAGACACATTTCTGATTATTATCAATGTTGAAATCAGCTGTGCTGCTAAATGTGTTTGTGGAAACCATGTTTTTCTCAGGATTCTTTGATGAATAGAAAGCATTTATTTGAAATAGAAACCTTTTGAATCGTTATAAATGTCTTTATTGTCTCTTTTGATCAATTTAATGCCATCCTGCGATGGATTATCACGATTAATACCGTTTCCTTGATGAATAAAAGTATTATTTCTTTTAAAAAAAAATCATACTGTGGCAAAACTTTTGAACATTAGTGTATAAAACTGATTCAGTAAAAAGAGTGAGTGTTTGATTATTGCCCCAGCTTGCTCTGCTGTAAAGCTGAATGAGAATCCAGTGTGATAAATACAATTATAAGCTTTTCCCCCCGCTACACTGCAACTTGCTAGGAAAAGTAGCTTGTTAATATTTTGATTCACTACTTTGAATAAAGTTCTCGTTGCATCAGGGTTGTCATCTTGTAATTATGGTACTTCTGAGATTATGCTCTGAGATACTCACTTCCTTAAAGCTCCACGGGGAAACACTTCACATTAATTAACCTCTCACAAAGTATCGAAGAACAAAGAAATCACACCAAGTAACACTGGCTATAATCAACAGAAATATGTGTAAAGTGTAAAAACTTTAACTTTGCTACTGGAATTTTTGCAAAAGATTACATGAAATTCATCCCGTGTTCAATTCCGACATGACGTGAATGCATCTTCAGTCGACACTCTTGGATCGTGTGTCAACCAATCAGAATCAAGTCCTCGTTTCCTTTCAGAGAGCCTTTGCAATTACCGTCGCTTCAAATAAAAATGAACCAAGTAGCAAACCGAACTGATTAAGACGTAAAAAACTGTAACGAACATGAGGGAACGGTTCAATCACTCGAGTCCCCGGCTGGTAATTAAACTTAATGAAGGTTATAGGGGATGTTTCAGGGAAATGGCTTTATTGCTTTAACTGAAAGTGGTGGCCCGTTTGTGAAAGCATCGTTTGGTAAATGCACAGTTAATGACATGTTGGTTTCAATGTTTCAGAACGGCTTTGCTGTGGTTAGGCCACCGGGACATCACGCAGACCCGTCAAACCCCATGTGAGTCCGGCTGTTACATACAGAAACCTCTCTGTCTGCATTGCTCGAGTTTGTTTAATGTCGGTATGAAACGGAAGTTGCGATATTTTCTTCCCTATTGTGACATATATGCAAGTGAAAAGGATTCTCCAATAAGAACAAATGTAGGGCGGGGCTTGATTTTGTCCGAGGGGAATTGATTGGATGGTTGTGGTTTGCTATTGGTGGATCTCGTGTGAGTGACAGGTTATAGTCCCGCCCTCATCACCAGAGAAGAGATGTCGCTGCAAGAGGGAGGGGAAGTTATTCTGATTAAATATTACATGTGCACATGAATTAAAAAAATAATTTGCACAAATGAATCGTCTATAATAGCGCTGGCCAACGATTAATCGCGATTAATCGCATCCAAAATAAAAGTTTGTGTTTACATAATATGTGTGTGTGTACTGTGTATAATTATTTTGTATTTATAAAAACACGCATGCATGTATATATTTAAGAAAAATGTGTTATTTATATAAAATATTTATATTTAATATAAATTATGTATAAATATAAGGCAAATATTTCTTAAATATATACATGCATATGTGTGTAAATATACAGGCAAATATTTCTTAAATATATACATGCATATGTGTGTATTTATACATACAAAATAATTATACACAGTACACACACACACACACACACACACACATATATTATGTAAGCACAAACTTTTATTTTGGATGTGATTAAATGCGATTAATCGTTG